>JANPWX010019047.1:281397-426324 GCA_024734555.1 Trochalopteron elliotii
GGGAAAGGGAAAGGGAAAGGGAAAGGGAAAGGGAAAGGGAAAGGGAAAGGAAACCAGTTTTGCCAAATGTACAAAATGGCCCTAAATCTAGCCTATAATTTTGTTAGCCTTCAGATTTTATATATATATATATATATATATTACATAAGACATATACACTGTGACTGACAAATCAAGAGTCATGTCTTTCATTGCAACACATTGCTGTGAACTCATCCGGAGAATTTTCTGGTGATCCAAGTATCCCTGATAACAGATCACAGTGCAAAGTCAGGACCTAAACCTCTTTGAGTCTTGGCCAACTATATTTGTAGACATCAGCACATATGAGAACAAGAATTTCCCTGTTATTTCCATCTCAGGAAATCCTTTAATGCTTTAATGGATTGAACAGACTGTAAATACTCCCTTTAGGAACAGCTCAAAAATGCCATGCTGGGAGAAATTATAATTTGGGGATATTTAAATGACTCTTAAGACATAATAAAAATTTAAATACAGGCAGTAAGCTTCCAATATTTGTACAAAATAAATTGCAGTAGCTGATTGGTATTTCAAAGACATAGTAGGTGTACTGCAGCTTAATATTCAAGTTCTTGGTTCAATTATTATTTTGCTTTCTGTATTAATGGGGAGCTTTGAGTAAATCCACACTGACCTTTGGTTTATTGCATGTTTGTGTTTTCCAAGTGATATTCCAAAGACATTCCATAATTATTAACTCCCATTGAAATTGTCAGTTTAGTTTTGCATGGGTTTCTGTAATTTATGTCAGAAGATATTATGGAAGGTTTCTGAGGATACGACAAATAATAGGAAGAAAAAGTGCTTTCGCAAAAAGTTAACTTTTTGAGAAGTCAGGTTCTTTTGAATATTTTTAATATCACTGAAGTAAATGAGAAAAATTAATTTCAGACATGGTTACAATTCAAAGCCCTTTCTCACATTTTTAATGAATAGTTGCAATCAGGTAGGCCAGTAAAACCCTTAAACAAATCAAAGTGTTTAATGACATCAGTTAAAGTGACTACTGATGATAATCCTAAAACCACTTTGACATTGGAAACCTGAATGGAAATAATCTGTTATAAACACTAGATTTTTAATTACCTTGTGTTTTGTGCAATTCTTATGAAAAAAACTGGAGCATTATATAGATTTTGGGTGAAATACATATGTTTTTAGAGCAGAAAAATAATGAAGGAACTAAAAAAGAAGCCCTTCCTTTCTGATGGGGCTGTGAGTTTCTGTGTTTTGAAGTGCTTTTCCAAGTAACCTGAATAAGTTCTAAAACAGCTTTTTGTTTTATTATTGTCCATCTACATTTTAGACTGTAAATCACTCAATTGAAGAACAAACACGGCCACATTGTGTTTTCTGCACATACCATAGTGAGAATATCTGGCATTTTTTCTGACTTTCTGAAAAAATCTTGGCCTTAATAGTGGTTCAGGTTGATGTCCTAGAAAGTGATCACCTGCAAAACGGGTAACTGCCATAATTCATGTTAGGCAAGGTCAAGATTGCTGGATTAGAAATCAATGAGATTTTATGGGAAGAAAGAATTGTTCCTTCTATTTATATAATGCGCCGCGATGCAAGCATTCCCAGTTTCCCCACTGAGAGGGGCAGAAGGAACATCCCTGGAGTCTGTCAGGCACTGAAATCTCAATACACAGACAGAGCCTTTTTAAAATACTGTGCCTGTCCTAATCTATCATGGCAAACAGGAATAATTTGGGTTTAGGAGAAACACAGAAGATAACAATATGGAGAGTGAGAGTCTGATTGAAAGATTGGTAGTATGGGATGCATCAAAAACAAATATCATTGTCATTAAGATGCCAAAACTACGGAGCATTTGAAGTTGATAAAAATCTTAGTCAAGGAGAAAAACACAGGTAGGATACATCAGGTTGCTGAGGAAAATTTGATCTTCACATTCTGTAGGAAGACTTACTAAGAGAGGGAAAGACTTTGCAGACACAGCCTTCTGCACAGGAGATGCTTGCCCATTTCTCAGAAACAGAGGCTAGCAAATTGCTGGTGACACAGACAGATTCACTAGTGTCCTGAGTTTTTACACCTTTTACACCTAGAGGGCGTGAAATGCAGTGCAGAAGAGACTTTAGTGATCAAACCCATCAGATCCAGTGTCACCATGCAGGGCATAATTGTACATTTTCGCAGAAATCTGCATGCAGGGCTGATTGTCAGATCCTGAGAATCCTGTTGGGTTTCTGAAAACCTTGACACACTATCACAGCTGTACCCTCCTGGTCCAGTGCCACTGAGTCTGTTAGGGGGACCGTTCCTGACACGCATGCCCAAAGAATGTGAAAATAGTGTATGTTTCACAGGACTTATTGTAATTAATATACGAATTCATAACATTCATTACGTTCTGGAGAACACCGTAAAAGAAACAGAGGAATTGGGACTGCTCATATTTCAGGCACTCCTTCAGCTCCTAACCAAGATTTTGATGTAGGTATGGCTTGAATCATCATAAAAACATATGTAATGGGCCTTCAGACCCTCAAAGCTCAATATGTTGGTATAGTAACACTATGCTTGGGTATACAAGATGGGAAAAGAAAAATATATCACTGAGAAGAAGGTAGCTAAAGAGAAATATAAATGTAAGTCTCCAGAATGAGAAAAGTTCCGCTTACCTTCCTGCAAATTAAACCATGAGCACTCTCGGACCTCCCTTCATGTCTTCTGCTGCTTTATTTATTTGAGCTCTTGCTGGGATATATATCTGCATTTAGAAACTAAGTCAAAAGAGACCAAGCTTTTATACTTTTAAATTAGGTATGCAGCCTTAATTTTTCACTCCTACTAACCAGGTTTCTGTGCTTTGTATCCTTTAGTAAACTTAGACTTTTACACTGACATAGTGAAACCCTTTGTTTTGTGGCACTATTTACAAAAGAGTATGCTCAATCAGAGAGGCTCTTTTCACAGAATTCTGAATAATCCCAAAGTTTGGAAATGAAGAATAATTCCAACTATTCAATTGAAAACTTTTTTAATTTCGAGCTTTCTGTATCTGTGCAATAATAGGGCATTCTACAAGATGTAGATTACTCAAGAGGTGAAGGTCTGCATCTTCAAAAGAGCCATCAATAGAATTAGGTGCTGAACTCCTTTGAAGTTGCTTTCAAATATCCGGCTTAATTTTGTTTATTCCTGTGGAGTCAGTCTTCTGAGTAAAAGAGGAATACAAAATAAGGAGGACACACCCTTTCCAATATATGTATTCATGGCCTTAGACAATTTGGAAGGAGTTCAGAGAGTTTTATCATCTCTTTCATCCTAAGGTGCTACTTTTTCTCCATGGGAATTTTAATTGGTCACAGCTTAATGACTGTTTCCTGCTTCAAAATTACAAAAAGACGTTCAGAAACATCAACGTGTTGTCAAGCAAGACAACCCAAAGGAATAGAGGAGGGTGATGCATAGTGTAAGGTCTCTATGCCTTCATTTTCAATGTGTTTGTGGCAGCACACAGCTCAGAATGTGGATTGGCATTGGATAAAGAAATACAGCCAAGAGAAAGTGTCCAGGAGTTTTCTGGATTTAGATAACACAATAGGCAACTGAAAAATACTATAAAATATAAACATCAGAAACTGCGTCCCTCACTGCTGAAAGAGATTCTTCTACTATTAAAATCCATCCTTCCATTAAGGATCCATAAAAATTTTGTGTGCTATCCCTTAGGTATTCTACACTTTAAAATCTCAACTGTTTGCTTTTCCTGGCTTTTTAAAATAATTTTATATTATCAAGGTGCATATTCTATCAGCATATTGAGTGCTTTGTAGTATGAAGCTTATCCAAAATGGAGATTTTTCTGAAAATCAAAAAAAACCTCCAGAACCCTCTGAGATGTACAGAAAAACACTGTATACAGTATGTAGTTGTGGATCCAGGCAGTGAACTGGCAATGTTACTTTATCTTGTTGCTTGACTTTTTATTGCAAAACAAGAAAGGGCCTTAGAATCCAGCAAAAAATGACTATCTGATTTCAATACCAGAAAAATAAGGTCCTGCTTTTCTCTACAAAAAGACAGCTCTTTGTTCAGGTACCTTTTAAGCTAATTGAACAGTCAAAGTAGATATTTTCCCAGATTCTGAAGCAGCATCAGAAGCCGGTTTTACAGTAATCATACAGTACCAAAATTTTTTCATTGTTTAGATGATTGTCTATACATGAACCTAGTTGAAAACAGCCAACTCCAAATCCCATTTTGTTTCTTAATGCAAGCAGTCAAGCAGGTTTAATGGGCTTGAACAATAGAACAGGTCAGTTGAGTAAGGACAGAAGGTAAAAGAACTTGTCCTGTTAAGAGAATTTGTCTGCCCTTAGCAGCAGCCCAGAAAAACCTTCGGGGCAGAATAAACTATTTAATTAGGAAACAAAATGAGCAATTGACTGTGTTTAAGTCTTCCCTCCTTAAAATAGACACAGATTAGAGGCACCTTAATGCACCATATTAAGAAAGTGCAGTATATTGTTTATTAAAGTAAGTTCTCTCTGATGATACTGAAAAAATGAAAAGGATACCGAATGGCTACTATAGTAAAATCTCTTCCCATCAAAACAGTATCTCTCTTCTTTTGGGTATCCATATCTCACTCTGACTTGTCTAGGCCTCGACCTTCTAGTTTGCTTTAGCTGCTTCTCTCTCCTCTCACTGCATGCAGAATCCTGTCTTACTGCAACACTGTGAACTTGCAGTCCCACCTGTGAATGGATCTAGACTCAACAACATATTCCGGATGTATTTGTGACACCAAGGGAGCCTTTCTCTCCTCAGGTACCCAGCTAGCTGAGAACTGGGGGCTGAGTAGCTACATTATTCATAAATTTGATAGGTTGTTCTGTGCTTTAATTCTCTTTTCATTAAAACACACCTCCAAAATACCCATCATCAAAGAAATGATCATGTTTTTTCCCCCTGAATAAAATGCTTAAGATTTTTTTTTCTATTTTCCTTTATATATTGAATTATGTGTTTCAACTATGCAGAATATCCTGGTTAATGAAATTTAAATTACATGTTTGCTAATTTGTGAAGTGGGCCATCTTAGGATGTCATACATTAGAATCATTGAATTGGATCATTAGATTATTGGCTTCTGTCTTTCACAATCACATCTGAAAATGTTGGGAACAAACTAAAAATATACATCACTATAGCTTTTATTGCATAATATTTTTTAATTATCTCACAATCATAAGTACCTGCTTTTGTTGTAATTCAAAAAATTGCAACAATGAACTGTATTTCTTCCAGCTGCATGTCTGCATCTCCCTTTATTACAGCTGAGAGAGAAATGCAACAATGCTATAGAATTGGTAAGTGACCTGATCAACTTCTGCAGGTGTCCTGTGAGAACATGCAGTACAGTTATTTTCACAGGTTTACAGCATGTTCTTCAGTGCTTTGCTTTTGAGCTACCCTCTGCTATCAAAAAGGGTGAGCATGGAAAAACTTTCCCTTCCTGACAAACACTTAAATACATCCAAACGTGGCTTGTGTGAAATACTGGATATTAATTCCTTCAGTAGTGGAGAAAAGCAGAAGAAACAGGTATATATATTTTTTCTTTTTTTTTCCAGAAAAAAAATAGGATTTTTGCTTACAATGGCAAATAAAAATTATTTCAACCTTCGCAAAATTCAGTGAATGTACTAATGATGGCAGGACTGGAACAGAGAGAGAGAATAAAGTAGATATTTATTGAAAGGCCTTTAAGGGCACACCTTGGGCAGGACAGAGCCTGACCAGGGCCACACCCAAGGCGGACTTAAAACGGTCACAAAGTGGACAACCGGTCACGAGGTCTCACTTTTATAAATTTTGGTCCATTTGCATATTGAGGTTTAATTGTCCAATTACAGCTTCAGGTTGTGAGGTCTCATCCTTCTTTCTCTCTTCGGTCCACTGTTGCTCATGCTTTTGTGACCAAAAACTTGTACTCTTTGTCCTTGGTCTTCAGCAGGAAAAGGATTTGTTTTGTCTCCCTACTCTGTAAAAAGAGCTTACTAACACTTAATATGAGGCTCAGAACTACACCCCTAGGCAGCACAGAATCTGAAAAAACATGAAAGCTAAAACTTACAGCATCACTATGGAACCACATTTTGTTTCAATGTTTTGTTGGGCTGCTCATGAGTGAAAGCTACTCTGTAAAGAGATGTGGAGCTGCTGAAAGTGGCATCATCAGTATGGCCATGGAGCAGAGATTTTTGTGCTCAGTGAAGAAAGGCCAACACAGAAAACTACACAGAGAGCTTGGACTTGCCAAAATGTAGCAATTTTAGCAAGGTTCTTATCCAGCAACTTGATTTAGTTTGGTCTGACTAGTTCATTTGGCTTTTTTTTTTGTCAGTGTTCTGATTCAGTTAACTACCTTGTAATTCTCTTAACTGTAAGAGGAAAATTATGGAAATTTAGTATTTAGTATATAAATTTAAATTTAGTATTTAGTTTGTGACTTTGTGCATTCAATGCAATTAACAGTAAAGGAATGAATGAGAAAACTAAAAGAGTGAAAAGTTAAATAGTTTTGATGTATTAAGCAGCATGACAGAAAAATTGCTTTTCACCTCCAAGTTCAGAAAAACACTTTCTTTTGAAGCTTCATGAGAAAGATTCACCTACTTCACTAGGGTATTGAAGAACCTTGATGATCTTTTTGAAGAAGTACATGCTATCCTCATCCTTGAAATGTAGCCACTGTAGGTGTTTAATGGATGTTTCGTTTTTCTTCAACATTCTTTTGCAGAAGCAGCCTTTATTCAGAAAAAATTGTCAGATAGAAAGCGTGAAGTAAGGACACAACAAGAACAAAAATGTAAGGATTTAAACCTTACAGGAAATTCTGCTTTTCATGCTACCATCATTTTCAATATACCAAAAGAGAATACTAAGAAGAAATAAACAACTCTGGTTGTCAAGCAGCTGTGGCAAATAGAAAACTGAATGTAAGATCAATGCTTCCACTTCTCAAACCCTAGAACTGACATGATTACTGCAGGCTTCCTTTAGGGAGGTATACATATTCAGTACTCTTAATCCTGTGTTGAAGCTAAAATGCCCTTGGAGGTATTTCCTGTGAGATCAGGCAATGTTGTATACTGAAACGAAACATTGACTGGCTTGTACAAAAGCTTTTACTCTGCTGTCATGAATACTTGTCTTCATCTTTGCTGTCCACAGAGAACATCTAAAAGGAAAATTCCTGCCATTCTCTGTCTCACTCCTAACCAATAGCCATAGTTCTGCAAACGCTTCAGTAGTGATTTCAGTGGAGATTTTTATGGACTTTTATCCAACACAAGCAGAGCAGGAACATCACTGCATATCACAGTTTGGACATTTTGATTAATCTCCCTGTTGGACTGAATTTTTTTCCTGTTGAGAAGAATCAAGGATCACTCTACCGAGCAAATAATTCTGGCCAACAAATGAGGTGCAGAAAGAAAAAATGAGGATCTTGGATGCAGAAAAAATTGATGAACCTGACTTGTTCAAAGTGCTTATGTTTCACTGGAGAATTATTGAAGGAAATATAAGTTATTGCAGAATGAGCAAGGTAAAGACCTTGCTCATATAAAATGGATAAACTCAGAAAGTTTCTTCTGGTTATATTCATGCCTTGTCAAGTCACCCATCGGTCACTGGCACCTGGGAATTACATCTTGTCATTCTATCACAGTTTTTTCACACACAGCCCATCAATGCTCAGATTTTTTTCACACATCTAAATCAGTGCCATGCAAGCAGCACTGGGCAAGGCTGTGTGGTGTACATTCAGTGTCCACTTTGAAAGCCAGACAAGTGCATCTTGGTCATTCCTACTAATGGCAGTCTCTGAGAGGCTTACACAAAGGACTTCTGGAGTGAAACACCTCCATCCCTGTTCCTCAGCAACAATAACCATTAAATTGTACAAACAGAATCTATTAAATTGACTGCAATTTTAATTTATCCAGTCAAAGAATTTGTCTGATTAGATTCACTGCCCTCAAACACACTCTCGTGATGTGTGCTTTAAAAGCTAAGCAGTTCACGTCTTTGAAAAAAGGTGCTAAAACATTCTTTGGTACAAATGTTAGACTTAACCCCCCTATAGTTTACAGCAGAATCCTTTTCCTCATTGAAACTGGCACAACATTTGCCTTCACTCTAATTCTCTGCTATCGTGCACGTACCATGTGCTAGTCTTCTTTGTAATTTATGCATCATTCTGGAGGTGTATTCTATACAGTCATGTAATTCCTTCTGTGTCAAAAATTAGTGTGTGCTAAAAGGACTTACAATCAAAGAACAATGCAAATTTTTTTCCTAGACAATTACAGTGAACTCAGTTACATGTCACAAACTTTTGGTTTAAGTGTGTATTTAAAATATGTTGAAGATAACTCAGTTACCTGCAGTTTGTGTCTCTCCGGCCTATTATGTCTTGTCATGTAGTCCTTGGATAAAATGGATTTTTGTACAGGCTAACCATCTGAGTAAACATCTTTGTTATACTTGTAGTAATGAACAGGGTCTACAGCATTGCAAATTTTATTTAAATCTTGACCTTGATACAGAGAATAACATATTTTGTTCTAGCTGAACATTCCAAATGCATAATATTTCAGATTCAGAATACTGCACAGAATGTGCCTTTCTCTGCAAATCTAGCTAAAAGTTGTTAAAATATTATTTGAACTGTACCAGTCTAAAAATAGTTATTTCACTTGGGACAGATACTTTATTCAAACAGCACATAAAATTAAATCAACTCACTAGTAATATTTAAAAATATTTTATTGCCAGCTGTTTCAGAATGCTTTTTAGAGGACAGCAAAGCAGAAAGCTGTGAAACTGCACACTGCATTTGCGGCACCCTTCCTGCCAGAATTAAACAAGTCCTCCTTCTGTCCTGCATTGTGTTTTTATGGAGTCACACTGGAGATGAGGTGACATACAAAGAAGTTGGCTTAAGACATGATTTACATTTCAATGAGTGACTTTCCACAAAGCACTGTGATGCTGACTGCAGTATGCAGCAGTTCACATGGGGAGCATAGGATACTGCTGTACTGCAAGTAACTTGTAGTTACAGCAATTATAAATAGGTTATTCAAAATTAGGGCATTGTATTATTTATACCTGCACATCTCATCTTGCAATGTAAAAGTAGGGGCACAAACATTCCTACACTAAATCTTTTGTTTCTCAGAGATACTCAAGCAACAGATGCATTATTACACATACAGGTTTGCTCTGTAGTTCTTTAAAGATACACAAAACTTCTGCTGTACTACTTTATACCACCGAGGTAAATAAGGTTGTACATGTGTAACAATAGGTACTACGTCTTAAATGTCTTGTTTGCTTTAGGAAAGTTAAAATTAATGCCTTGAGTGCAAAGAGAGGTTTTTGGTTTTGCTAGAGTATTTTAGCGGCCTCTGTGATCTCTGGATTTCAGATTTAATATTTTCGCATATTGTTTTATCCATCTGACTTCTGTCGCAGTAGAATATAATATCTATTTACTACTGTATGTTCTTGGAGTCTGCCGCTGTCAAAGCAAGAACCAGGCTACAGCTCAAATCCTAATCTAGATACTTCTCTCCCTCCAAAATGACACTGCAGACATGGCATTCAAAGAGAAGGTGCATAGCAAGATCTGGGGCAGAAAACAACAAAGTAACCTGCAAGAATCTGCTTATCTCTGAGAGTTTTACCCCATTTGTGAACTCAGCTAGGGTAAAGTTGCACCTGTGTTCTCAGATACCCACAAGGCAGTACAAACACAAAGTGTTAGAGAAATTATTTTTTATTTCTCCACCAATCATTTGGCAATTTCATGAAGTGAGGACCAAATTCATGTGACTTTCTGTAACCTTGGGTTTATAGGAACTGCAACACCAAAGTGGGGAAATTTTCAGAAGAGGCCTATACAGTGATAAGGATATTTCAGCTTGTCTCTCTTATCAGAAAGACAATCAGATCACGTGTGAACCTGTGGAAGACTAATGTTCTCTGCTGATACACGTGAGTTTCTGGGTTTGTTAAAACTCTTGTGGAAGGAGGAAGACTAAGACTCAGGATCTTAACTTGCAATATAAATTGAACTCTAATATTCCTAAGGCACAGTCAAGATTAAAAGCAAGACTTTTTTCTTTACTTCTCATAGTCAAAAGCCTAAAATGATGAAGTGCTAGATCATCAATCTTCTTCATTGTCTTAAGTAATTCATTTTGCTGGTAAGCTGGTTTGAAAAGCCAGCATCCAGCAACAGTTTCCTTTCACTGCTGCCATAGCTTAGCTTTTCTTTAACAGTGAAAAGAATTGCAATAACATGCTCTTTTCTAGGCACCCAGAGGTAAACCTGAAAGCTACAGTCAGATCTGTATGTAGGTTAAGCCTCATTTCCTTGGGAAAATCTAAATTAGACAGTCCCAAATATATATAGGATAGGGTCTGACAAAAGTATTGATCAGTGCTAATACCTAAGAACACGTGCCACACAGTGATTTAGTAGAAACAAGTTACAGTGAAGTCACAGTGCCCTAAAAGAGCACAGAACCAGCTTTCATGAGTAACTTCAACATTAAATAAAATGATGTAAAATCAAATTCTAAATTAAATTACTAGTTTACATAGTCCAATAGTTCACAGACTTGTAAGTAATAAAATGCCTGTCACCCACATTACTAACCCATTTTTATTAAATGCTAAGAGAATTTTTTACTTTGCCTCTGGTCACAACAGTATTATTCATGACATAAAGCATAAGAAGTGAATTTTTCTTTTTTTGAGTCTGGTAAAGTTGTTGCCTGTCAGATAGCTACGCAGCTTGGAAGTTGCTTGACACAGACAAGCTGATCCAACTTTGGCAATAAGCTGGATTTACTGCCTGTTTTTCTTGAAAATTTAAGTATTTCAAACCATTATTTAATAGTGAGCTGTGCTTAGAAGTCAAAATACTTATTGAGAGGGTGTGAATCAGGAACATAGCACTTTTTCTCTCTTAGGTTGTAATGCATTTTTTTTCCTTTCAAAGCTCTTGTTAGCAAATATTAGCAAACAGTCCAAATCCTCCTACCTTAAATTACATTAGATAATATTACTTACTTATTTTAAAACATATTAATATGATAGACCATTGGGTGACACATATTAGCATGTTCTTAGCTAGGACTAACAAGAACATATTATACACATTCATATGTAATGTATTTCCTGATACACTTCACTACTGTAGTAAATCTATTTATTTTCAACATCTCTAAGTATAACATCTCTAGTAAAATGTCTAATGCACTTGACATCGTTGATATGGTTTCATAAGTTTTCTATAATCTGGTTAAGTAGAAAGCATTTCTGTTGCTCTATGCTGAGAGGCTGCAATGAATCCAGAGGAATATTTTAGCACTGATTTTATTTAGTGATATATAGCTTCATCTCATTTTGGCAGAAATTCATTTTGTAGATATTTATATGGCAACCCATAAGTGGAAATAAAAAACTGCAATAAAACTCTAAGCTGATTTATGTATCCTAACTAAATAGCTGATTCAATATCACATTCATATATGCTTGTATTATGATCTGATTATTAGAGATGCCTCTTTCCAAATTAAGATGCAAATGAGACCATATGCCAAAGTTAATAGGAGGTATTTTATTTAACAGTAAATGCGAGTAAGAGAGAAAAACAGAAAGAAACAGAAAAGAGAGGAGTTGGAGATGGGGGAGGAGAAGAAGAATAAGACAGAGGCAAATAATCACTACCCTGTGGATCCAGAAGCATCCCATAGATCCTCTTCTTCTGGTCTTCTCTGTGGTGGGGTCCCACCAAACAGATTTTAATGGGTTAATAAAGGTACCTTGGGTATCTGTGGTACCTCCCCTGGGTGGGGGTGTGAAGTTTTACACTGTGTTTTGCAGCAAACTCTGCATCTATTGCAGCACTGGATCATGTCCAGTCCTTTGGTGTAGGGGCTCAAGAGTGGCTCTGGGGCACTTCAGGGCTCTCTGATGGCTTAGGACACCTTCTAGGACATGACAGATTCTCCTCAAGTGTCCATGTGGATGTGACCTTCCCAGGGAGGGCTGGGGTGCAGTTTTACACCTGAGCCAGCTCATGTGACGGAGGACTGTCAGCAGGGTCTCCTGCTTCTAGGACTTGTAGCCTCTGGAGGTGGTGTTCACCCCCTCTGTACCAGAAGTTCACCATCACACACCCAAAACCTCTCCTCCTACTCATTTTGTGGGGGGAAGAGCATACAAACCCAGCCTCAGCAAATGGGTCTAGCAATTACAGCATCCCCTGCCTCATCCAGACAGAGATGATTTTCAGGATATCTGCTGGGTTTGGCTTTGTTGTGGATACATTCTTCTCCCTCAGAATTGTTTGCTTCTCCTTAGACCAGAGATAATTGGACAACAGTGTCACCTTTTTCTTATATTGTGTTCAGGAAGCATTTTCAAAGGGGCCTTTGGCATTTGCAGATGAGCTGTTGTTTCTTTGCAGAGTTTGCTACAGTGAGGAAAGTCTTTTGGTGATTTTAATAATGTTTGAGCCAGTAGCAATTTCAGACTCTCATAGTTTGACAAAAAAAAGTAATCATTGGTATATTTGACAATAGATTATTATCTATGTGTGCTTTCTTTCTGTAAAAAAAAATTCAAAAACATTCACTAATTTTCTTTACTGTAATGATAGTGAGGAATAATGAACTGCTGGTGATACCTTTAAAAACTTAGACTTTCATTTTGGTGCAAACTTGACCAAAGTATTAAAAGACAACATGAACACTGGTAGAGATTAATTTCTAGTTCTGAATTATTTATACTAGTATGATTAACTTCCAGATGTTGCTCTAATACATTCTGTTTTAAGTTTGCTCTTGCTATCGCAGTGGTGTCAGATCCTAGACAAATCTCTTGATCAATTCCTGAGCCTATTTTGAAGTAAAGTAGAAAAGAAGAACTTAATCAGCAGAAATACCTGATTGTGTTTCACTCTCTCTCATTCCTCATACTCCTGCTTGTAAGGGGGTGGATACTGGCTTATGAAGTCAAAAAGCACAGAGGATGGGTAAGGAGTTGTAATGGAGTGGCAGATTGTTCAGCACTTTAGCAGCTCTTCTTCTCGGGAACATAACTTTTAACAACTCATATTATTATCCTCACTCACTGTGGACTTGCCTGCTTTTTTTTAATTTTTCTCAGTGTTCTTGTTCCTCTAAATCTGGCAACATCAAACATTTGGTTTGCAGCTGACTGGTTTTGTCTTTGTGAACCTTTACTCCTGTCAACATTTACGTGCTACTTGTTCACCCACTCCTAATAAAAAAAAAAAAATACAGTCTGAGTGTAGCATGATGCATTTTTAATTAATCCAATGCAGCTCCATTTTACATGTGAACATATAAAAATCATGTATTTCTCTAGAGCTCACATCACAAATGTCCTAGTTCAAATTTGTCTTTCATCTTTGAGACAAGCCCTTTCTGAGTAATTTGTATAAAAATATACTGAAATGATTCTTGTATTTTAAATTATTATTACTGTGATTAAATTGTGTGAATGCCTTGCATTAAATTCATGCAGAATTTAATACAAATATGAATGAGCAAGGTAAAAAATTAGGTTGAAACAAAACAAAGCAAAACATGTACCTTCCCTTATTTTGAGGAATAAAACTTTGAAGTTTTGACAAGGTTTGGGATTTATTAAAGCTAGACAATGTTCTTATTCTGGAATATAAATTTATTTATATTTGGTAAAGAGAAACACCTCAATTTTCACATATACTAGAAGATAGAATATTTACAGGCATTGCAGACAAGAGACAATATCCATTTTAGCACAGGTCTTCATTGCATTTTTAGACTTTCCAAATTCCTTAATAAAGAAATTAAGGTTGATAAATTACCTTCATCAAGAGGAACAAAACAGCTGCCTGTCAAGTTGCTCCATCTTGAATGTTAGTGGGATCAGTCTGTGAGTTTCATTACCAGGTACACAGGGAGGGTAAAATAATATGTTTCCACAGAGGAGGCAAACTAAAATTACACCAAAATCCTCATTTCTTTCATTTTTCAGATTCTGAGCATTTGTATTTGCAATACTGTGTTCTCTTTAACAGTGTTTTATGTGTCATTTCCTGTTTCTTTTTTAAAAAGAAAGCTGAAAAAAATGCTAGAAATTTTATGGAAATTTTACGCTCATATTGAAAGCCATCTGTTATCTGTAGATGCCTGCCAGCTGAGCTGCCACCATAACTGAAGTCAGTGGTAAGTTATTCTCTCCCATTTAAAAGTGAGCCCTTTCTTCTCAGCTTTCACCAAAGGGGCCTGGAATTCCTCTCTTGTCCTATCGCTACTCCTGTCCTCAGCCTGTTTCTTTTCTTATTCTGGTCCTTTTAATGCCTTGTCCCTTTTTTGCACTGCTCACCTCAACTCCTTTTTTTTAGTATTCTACTACCCTCTCTGCCTTTGGGGACAGCCCTGTAGCAAATCGCTCTACTTCTCCTCCCTTGACTCCTGGGAACATCATTTTACTGTGGACCTGGCAAGTGTTATGTTTATGGCTGGAGTAGATGGTCTTAAGAGTCTTCTCCAACCTAAATGGTTTGGGGATTCTAATCCATTATTCTTCGCATGTCAGGGCCCAGCATGCGCCTTTTCCAGAATCCCAGCTCCAGTTTGTAGTATCAGTGATCTCTTATTGGCCAGCCACTAATATTTCAACAGGAAAGGGATTTTAGCTTCTCTTCATCACCGTTCTATGGTGTAGCTTTCCTGGAGTAAAACATTGTACTACAGCAGATGAAGTCCTATTTCAGCACAAAAAGGGTTGAGTTTTTTTCCCCAGATTATTTACAGTTTAAAGAAGTCTTCAAGAAGGTGTTTTGGGCAGACTTACTAAGGAGAGGCAGTGCCAGGCGGGACGTGGTGGGTTATCTGGACACTGTGTTGCTCCAGTGGCACCAGACAACTCCAGATTAGTTTCTGTTTAAGTGAGGCATTTTCTCTCCATGCCTTTTCTATCCATACAGCAATTTAAAGCTAAGCACACTGATGGATCTTAGCTGTCTCTATGGAGATAACGTCTCTATTATTAATGACTGATCTATGAGCAAGTTCAGGATGTTTTGACCGGTTGCTTTGCCAGGACAGTTGTTTTTCCAGAAACTTGTAAGCAGCTTCAATAATGAAACACAAAGCAAACTGCGGCAAAAGGTCATGTCAATGAAGACTTGCAATATAACCTGACAGACCTTACTGACTAAAGTGGCTCGTTGGTGGGGGTGCTATTGCTGGCTAGTAGATTCCCCAGGCCAATTTATAGAAGTTTGTGGGCCCTCCAAACAGCTGGCTGAAGTATGGATTCAGGCTTGGAAGAAGGAAGTGTGCGCTCTCTTGGGTTAGGAAGATGTTTATTCAGTGCAGTCCATGTGGAAGAGGCTGTGCCAGAGCCCCTGTCTCCACATGGAGAGAGCCTGGAAAGAAAGAAAGAGAGAGCCCAGTCCTCTTTTCCCAGCTCGGGCCTGGGCGGGGAAACACTCTGTCCCAATGGGGAAGGGAAGGGAGTGGGGTTACATCAGAAGGAATGCAGGTGTGTTCAGGGAATGGGGGGGGGGGGGCGGTAAAGGGACATACCAAGTACAGACAAATAACAAAATACAATACAAATTCAAAACCTAAAACTCGTGCCGCTACAACTGACCAGAAGTTACTCTTCACATGGTTGTATATCTTAGGCAAGTGAGTATATCAGTGTGTGGACCATATAGTTTCGTGTACTAACTCATACTTGGTCTCTGGGGTCTGCTCATGTAGTCTCAAAAGATAAACTAACTCTGATTTTCTCTTCCAGAATTGTTTGTTTAGTGATATTTCCAAAACAGGCCACATTGGGAAAATCATCTGACACTTAAGACTAAGTGGTGTCTTCCCTCAGAAGCCTTTGAAATAAAGTGACTCCAAGTAAATGAGTGTGTGTATGTGTGCATTTATGAACTTATCTATAAGATAAATTTTAAGCCACAGAAATACTTGTAGTTATCAAGATATGAATCTTTAGATTGCATATAGCAATGTTGTTTTACATACTACTTTTAATCTTTAATTAACATGAATGCATTCAGAATCAAATAAAAATCCCTATTTAATTAATCATAATTACTCCTCTGGTGTGTTTATGTTCTGAATTTTTTCTTTTCACACCCCTACAATTTCTAGTCTCTCTTCCTATGCAACAGCTGCACATATGAACTTCCATTAACAGCAGCCCTAATGCTGAGAAAACAAAAAATACAAGCTGAATAACTAAAACAAATAGTACTTTTACATAAAGCAGGGCAGTGCTTATCCTAATTATCAGGTCATTTCTTTACTGCCTGATGAAAAGAGTGATTACTAGGCATTTGTGTAAATGCTTACAGATCATTAATGTTTTATCTTTTAGCTGCCACCATTACCCTTGCCAATGTTCACTTAAAAATAATGAGCTCATATAATTCAGCACCACAAAGTGCAAATAACAAAAGGATCATACTTTTTCAAACAATACAAGTGTTAAGGACATTCAGGTCAGTAACTGAAAAAATATGTACAAATAATGAATTTTCATTTTTGTACATATACAGTTGTGTGGGTGTCCATGCAGGGGTGCCATTATAATTTTAAAAAAATTAGCCAGCTACATATTCCCTTAAAAAACATTTTGTTCAGAAAAAGTCTTGGAGAATCAAATACTTTGCTCCTATTAATTGTAGATATGCTAGGCAAAAACTAAGCTTGGTGTAACTGTTGCATTTGCTTTTAACACAGAACTAGAAGGATTATATATTATATTTGTTATATAAATAAAACATGAGATACAAATAGTAAAGATTAAATGTATCTTCAGTCCTTCATTTAATGTGTCAGCATTCTGAGGTAGTGCTGTGGTGGAGAGCCATCCACCCTGCGTTTCTGTCCTCTGGGATGGATCCTGGCCAATGTCTGCAGCAGGCTGGGAGCTCTGACTTGCCCTGGGGCCCAGCCACCAAACCCACTGCAGAGGGTTTGATCCCCTCAGGCTCTGGCCCAGGTGAGTAGGACCTGGGACTTCTCTGTGTGAGAAACAGTCAGGTGTTCCTAGGCTTGAACTTCAGTGTATATTAATGGGAAAACATCTGTTTAAACATCACCAACACTTGGAAACATATTTTTAACATTGGTGTTAGCAAGCCTATAAGCAAATGTTTCATTAAACCATTTTGATCTATTTTGAGGTTTTTTCAGTATTTGAAATTACAAAAATTTACACAACCACTAAGCAGACTTGTCTCTGCTGACTTCCTTGGATTTTATATCAGAAGATGTTCAGTTAATTCAAAGGGTCATCTTCTTTTCATTTTGATGGTCATGCTACTTTTACTTCCTTCTGAGGGGCAGCAAGAGACTGGAAAACTCTTATCCATTAAAGCTCAAATATTTCCCAATTCAGCATATTGTGCTATACTGAAGGGACAGACAGCAAACAGGCAGCTTGGACTACAGCTAATTTTGCTTCCCTCTGTATCCCACTCCTTGTCCTGCCTGTTTCCACGTTGCCAGCTGTTCTTCACTCAGGTTGACCCAGAAGTGAACAGCTCACACTCCTGCCTCTTGCAGGTGGCTCCTTCTGGTGGGAACAGGTCTTGGAGGGCACACAGAATGGTCAATTTTGCAAGTTACAGTCACAAAGAAAGGCAGAGCTAAGAAAGACAATAACCCAGCAGGTAAACAGGTTTTTTCCTTGTGCATTCTTCTCTCTGCCATTGTCTAGCTCCCTCCACACCCCAACAGCTTTATCTTCTTTCTCAGCCACAGAATAGTAATGACGCTGTTCAGTCTACTAATCAGAGTAACTGCTAATACTGTAATTTAGTAGCAAAGTTTTAAATCCCTGGCTGGTGATGACTGAACAACCTGTTACTAAATTCTGGTTAGTAAAAGCAGTGTAAGTCATTAGAATGTTTATTCCTTTACACATGAGAGCTTATTTCAGATGTACTGTGAGGCAATTTGAAAGCAATATAAAGTGCTTTAAAGCTCATTAGATTTAGAGAAGAGTTAAATAGCTTTATTAACACAGAAAATCAGGATTAAAGGCTGAATTCCTTACCTGCAACAGTAAAATCTGTAGGAAGAGATCAGAATGATTAATTTTTCAAATGCATGTAGGTCTAGTTGCACAGTGCTGGGTTTTGGGTTTATGCTTTGTGTCAGGTGTTTTAACTATTGTGAGAACATTCTCAAAGTTAAGCCACAGAAGAGTAAGAATAAGTACCTAATACTTGGAATACATATTAATTTAGTTCATGATCTAGAGTCATCAATTGGCTGTTTAAGTTCCTCCAATAAAACTCAACTATATTTCAGACCACTAACTTCACCCCTTCAATTTCAATCTTCATTTCTTTCAAATTGCTATCTGTCCAATCTCTCTGACCTACATAGAGATTGTGCTTCTTTTTAATTAGAATATCTTAAAAAGTCAGTGTCCTGGTTCAGGACAAATTTGTGAGAAAATCCACGAATGGGATCCCTCTGGGAAGCAAACCCAAATGGTCCCTACCCCCAGCTGGTCTGGGCAAAGAACTTCCTAGGAGAAAAGTGGAAAAAACTATTTAACAAAGTACCCACAAGTATAAAGAATGAATAATATGAAATAATAAAACCTTTCATTGTTCTGAAGTGAGATAGTAAATTGAGAAAGTCTTTGCTGTGAGCGTAGCTCAGCTCACTCTGTCGCTTATCAGTCCCTCTAGAGGTGCAGGCCCCAGTGGGCTGCAGGTGCAAACTCCCAGTGCTCCTCTGGATATTTCAGTCCAGGGCAAGTTTAGACAGTCCTGAGAAAAAGAAAAAGCAACAGTCCAGAGAGCTCCTCTGCCTCAGCTAACTAGAGCTAACCAAGGGCAAAGCAGGTCTCTGTGCCGCTGTTTGTCCCTGCCTCAGATGAGCACAGTCCAGGAGCAGGAATGCATAGGAGTCAATGCTGCTTTCAAAACAAACTCTGCTTGTAGTCTTTCTCCCTCTTAGCTCTCAGAACTGGTCTCACAGCAGTGATTCTCTCTCCCCAGGATCTTGCTTCATGAGTCCCTGCTTCACGCTCCTCCATGATGACCCTCCCCTTTACCAGGTCACCCTCTCTTTTATCTCACTCCTCCTTATTGGATATAGCTGTTACTCATCAGGGGCAAGGCTGTACTGGTTAATTAACACAGCTGTTACTTATCAGGGGTTACTTAGTCTTAAAGGTACAGAACTTAACATACAGCATAAACAGAACAGACAACTGGGGATACAAGCATCAAAAAGTCACCCCAGGAGACTCAGGTAAAAATTGTAGAGATTTTCTGAGAATTGTGTTTGTTTTACCTTGAATATGTTGAATAACACCCAAAGTTTGTATGAGCTTGTGAAATAGAACAAGAATTTATTAGTTTGTATCAAGTACTACTGGTAAGGCATCAATCCGAAGTATACATAGTCTCATACAATGGATGGTCAGAAGCTCATGCAACAGGTGAGGGAGAAATCATGGCTCACTCTTGCTCAGTCTGTATCTGTGCATGCTTGCCTGTGTGCCCAATTTTGTCTACAAGCACACTTTAAAGCATTGGTAAATATTAAATATTACTGTCTGAACACAAGTGAATATCAGCTCTTCACCTACCATATCTATTAAAAAATACTTGACCACAGAAAAAATTTGCAAGAGAATAAACAGTCTGTAGAAGATTTGAACTTGACAAAAATATGTCAAGGTACAAACATTAGACTTAATTTGAGTTTCCTGGAAATCCTAATTTTGTAAATGGTTTGAATATGAATGGTTTGAAGCAGCATAACACTGGTTTCTTTCCAGTGTAGAGAGGTGAGATCCTGCTGAAGCAAGATGCACTTCTAGTAAGTAAGATTAATTTCTACTTCTTCCCTGTGATCATATTCACCAAAACAACTGTATTGCTTATGTGTACTTTCACAATTTGCAGGGGATGTACAACTGTGCTGTTAAACTAAGCCAAGCTCTAGTTCATGACCTTGCCACCACCAACCTTCTCGTCACAAAGAACTCCAAAGGTTTTTTCATGTCAGAAACACATGAACACAGCTGAATTGCTTACAGATGAGGCATTCCTACTTGCACCTCACAGTTCAGCAGGCTCAAGGTTAAGGAAACATATATTTTTCCTTTTTTCCAGTTTTCCTTTTTTTTTCTTTTCAGATCTTGAGCTATGCTTAAATCTGTATTCTGAAAGGAAGAACTCTCCAGTCTTAAGTACAGTTTTCCACTAAGTTACATAACATTTCACTGAAAATCAAATTGGTGACAGTGAGAATTCAATTTAAATAATATAACAGCAACTGACTTTATACAATCTGGATTAATTGTTTATAAATGACATAAAAATATAATTTTGTATTTTTAGAAGTCTCTCAGGATGCTGAAAAAATCCAGGATAGTTTTTGTGTTTTTTCTATGTTCTGGCGTGCAGTTTAATTATTAGAGAGACACAGAGTACTTTTCCTGCTAATAAAGAATTTAGAGTTAGTTAGAGATAAGTGTTCGTTTTAAAGGTCTTTTTGTAATTGAAGAATACAAAAGGAAGGAAATGTGCACTAGACCTCATATTCCCCCTGGTTTTCTGTAATACTGAGCAGCTTCTTTCTGGTTTTAATTTAGTAATTACTACTGATTATTTTCATACAAATTTATTAATGCTGAGTTATCTTATAGTTCATCTAACACCAAGTTTTTGAATGTTAATACACTGAAAAAGTATGTAAATGGCCACACTTCTGCAGGATCAAATAAATTTTCTCTCTAATTTTAAGCCAGCTAAAGATTATAGCTTTATTTAATTGAAACCTCAGGTTGTGACTCTGAAGTATAATTTCTCTTTTCACTTCAGAACTGCTTATCATTTATAATGTGCAATTTTGTGTCTCAGTTATGAAATATTTTTGTCTAAATAAATGGCTGGCTACAAGAACTTATTTGAAGCTGGTTCCCATAGAAACAATTGAGGGGGACTCATGGTTTTACCACAGAAGTCTGTTGTTTTGTTTCAGAGAAACAATCATCTCAACTGATTGCCGCCTGCAGCTGGATAAATGTCAATGTTATTCTCTGGTCTGTCTCCCAGTGCGTTCCCTGCAACACTGCATTGACAGACCACCCCGGCAGGCTGTCCCAGCTCTCAAGTTTTAAACAAAAGCGTTGCAGGTAGGGCACCAGCAGGACCTGGTTGTTGAATAATCTTCATGGTGAGTCCCCACAAATGCAGCCTTGTTGTCCTGTTAGAAAGGGCATCTAAAGTTAGAAGGAACATGCATGTTTTGGAAGAGAGAGGTGAACCAAGCAAAGGCTTCGATGCTGCCCTGCCCTGGTGTTAAGACCAGCCCTTCAGCTCATCTCCTGGGCTTCACGTTGGTTGGTTGGTTGCACCACAGGCAAAGCAGTTCTCCAGCACACCAGCAGGTGGACTTCAAAGCTGGTGGTTATGTCAGGCTTCTTCCGGCCACGTTGTGCTCCAGAGCATTCACCAGGCTCCTGCTGGAAGTAAACACGGGAGCAAGGAGGACATCTTCTGCTTCTGCACAGACCCTAAGGGAAAACAGGGTACCACCAGACCAAGGCAGCAGCTGTTCAGGTCTTCCATAACTTCTCTCTCTTTTCCTTCTACTTCCTCAGGAGTTTAATAAATTAAAAATATAAAGAGAATGCTTTGTCACCTGGTGTGGTGGGACATTCCCCTCTGCCGCAGAAGAGCTTACCTGTTCTGTCTATTAGCTGGTGTGCTAGCTCAGGGCATCTTCCCTCTCTAACTGGTGAGACTACCTGGACAAATGTTTAGTAGTGAGTTATCTCTGGCACCGGGGTGGTGGCCTTCCCAGCTGGCAATAAACATCTTGCCTTGAGAACAAGATTGAAGAATGATAAGCCTTGAATTTCTGACTGAGAGACACTTTGCTTTACAAATTATAAAAGCTACACAAAACTCACACACAGAAGCCTTCTCTACATTCCCTGGAAACATGTAGGGCTTTTCCCTGAAGCTGGGATGCAAACTTTGTGGTTACTGTCCTGGAGGTTGAGCGAAAAGACTCTGTGTGTACCCCATCATCAATTTGGTGGTAAGTTACATTGATTCCTAATCTATACTATTTCTTTGCTAGTTGTGATATAGGTACCTGTGTGGGTGTTTGTCCCCTCTGAGGCATGGAAGAAGAAAAGTGGGCTCCCACGTGGATAGCAACTAGGCTTTATTCCACCCAGAGGGCTGCCCACATACACAGTGAGGTCTTGCCCTTGGGTTTTGGCTTAAGTACAAGGGGCGTGTAAAGGGGCAGGGGGTGATCTAGAACCAGTCCTAGAGGGAGGGGGAGTGACCCAGAACAGGGGACAATTAGCAGAACAATCTATACATAATAGAGGGAGGGGGAACCTAGAACTTGCCAAATCACCGAGCAGCCTCACCAAAATTTTCCAGGCTTCTGGGCAGGATTGGCTGGGTAACTGATGGCACCCACCACCCGGGAAAAACCAAGGGGTGTGATCATGGGGATACAGGGACAAACCATTATAAAACAAGTAACTAAGGCATGCAGGACTTTGGTAAAGCTCAAATGCACCACAACAGGTACCTTTATATTGTGCACTATTTTATGTAAATCTACAAGTAGTTGTTTTAACCTGTACAGTAAGTAAATACATTTAAGGCCTATTGTCTGATAACCTTCTGTCTATTCAATAAATCTCATTTTATAAAACACCTGATTTGCCATTTTTAAGAACTTGTGTGCAAGGGAAGGTTAGATGCGTGCCACCTGAATTTAAGCTGCTGCCAAAAATCTGAAACCTGAGGCAGGAGTTGTCTAACACTTTCACTAGATCCATAACACCTGGAAAAGCTGGACATTGTGGTTTTGGGCACAAATAACATATTTTATCTCAAAATTTCTCACTATTAAACTTCAGTGTTAAAAGTAATTTTTAATACATTGTTGTAAAGAGGCAAAATATCTCATTTTGTCAGTCTAAACTGCTTTATTGATTTGGGCAAAGAGTTCAGTTCTTGAGCATCTGTGCAACAAATGTACTTCCTATCTTCACTTCTGTCTTTTAAAACCTCTAGTTTTGTTCATTTGTGTAATGTTTACTTCCTTATCACAAAGACCTGCATTATTCTTGTGCCTGAGTCAAGAACTCTTTCTCTGCCAGTTATTTGAACTCTTCCAGGAAATGGCCTATTAATTCAAGAATTATCACTTGAAAGATAAATATATTTTTATGGTAGTCAGAAAAGAATAATTCTTAAGACAAATATCACTAGACTATTAATATCTCATGTATATGATTAGAGAAAAAAAGTAAGAAAATAGGGGTATAAATCAATAATTTATGTTATTTTCCTACTGTCTGTTGTACATGCAAAGGTTTTTCAAAATTTTACCTATATTGCTAAGGTATGGCAGATTCTGCTATAGTTACTACTGCAGAGTAAAGTTCTGATGCCAAACAACCTTCTGAAGAACCAATATCTTCACTGCCTGTTGAGTGGCTGTGCCTAGGTAATGTCTTTGGTAAGTAGCATTCAAGTGGCACAGGGCAGTTTTAACAATTAAAATTTTTAGCTGCTTACTGATTGAACTCTCTGATCTACACTTCAGGTTTTTATTCTCACATATTTCTGTTCAATGAAATTTTAGAGTTTTTTCTGAAAAAAAAATCTGAATTCACAGCTAGAGTATCCTCTCCTTTCCAGCATATCTGGTGTACATTCTAAGGATAGCAATACTTAGTCTGCTTGGATGAATTAACCCATGGCCCCAAAGTTTTCACTTTTTGTATAACTCTTTCTGAGCTCAAATGGATTTTCTTCATTTGTCCCACTATTGATCTTGGTATTTGTAAGTGTCAGAGAACAGGTTATCTTCTCTGATGCAGCAGAAGACTCTTAACACAGGAAAGGCACAAACTGTTAATGCCTACTATGAACTGATTCTGCAGGGCTGGCTCCAAGAGGTGTCTCAGCAGCACAAAGTCAAAACCTGCACACATGAGAAGCAGGTCTTTGCATTGCCAGAAAGGCTTCCCCAAATCCTGCTCTGTAGAGCTACTAGATTAAAGTGAGATGCCCTGTGTCCACAAGAGAGCTGAAGAAATCAAGTTTTCCAAGGTTATAAACTCTTCAATAAAGAAAGAGTTGGTGTTTGTGTTTTAGAGTTCACAATGCCATATGCAGATATCTATTTTCATCATTGGTGAAAACCATCAAGGAAGAACAAATCCTGATATGGTGGGCTAAGAATTGCACTGTACTGTTGTGAATTTACAGCAGAATTCTATCTGAAAAGTTGTTCTGCCTTCTATGTGCCTGTTTAAACACTGTGTTCATGAGAGAGTTGATACTGCCTCTGTTACTAAATCAAAAACTCATTTGGCATCAGCTGCTTCAGATTAAATAAATTTGATTTGGAGTCACTAAATCAATTTGAAAAGGCATGTGTGTTAATAAGAACAAGAGACTCTGAATATGGTGCAACAAGTCTTCCTGTGGACACAAAGGAAGAGAACCAGTAAAGGGCTCCAGCACTCCTGCTCAGTGAAGTGGCTCCCAACTGAGTGCTGCACCAAGCAGCAGCCTCCCCTCAGCTTGTGAAATGTGGAGGGGCTCCAGCACGAAAACTTTCATTCTGAGGTGTCTGTCTTTTTCTGAGCTGTATGGGTACTTGCATTTAATAGGCTGAGAGGCAGGGTTTTTGTTTGAAGTTGAAGAAGTTATCCTATCAAGCAACTCCTTTACTGCCAGACAATGACCATAAAGAGATTTTCATATGTCATTCTGTATGAGATCTACTGAATATGCATATACTGACAGTACATTTACCTCTATTGCAGACAGACAGACAACTCTAATTGTGCTCCCCAATGACTGGAATTCATGCAGACATGATTGATGCAGAGCAGAGCTCATGTTAGTATGTTCTACTTCTTGGAAAAGGATTACATGAGCACTGAACAAACCAGACTCCAACAGGTTCCCAGAAGCCTGATGCATGTTTAGCATTTACCTTAACTGTGACTTGAGTAAAAGCAATCCAATATTTTTTCCCACTTCTGAATGTTTGTTTTCTTATCCATAGAAAATGTTTTTTATAACCGCGTCTATTTTAAAATGCTTTCTATGAAATAATACAAGCAAACAAACGTAAAAGCCAAAAGGAGGAGTTTTATTATGAAGATGTTTTTGTGTACAGGATAAGAAATGGATCATATTGCATAGAAGATATCTTTGAAGGTCCTGCATGGCCATTTTGAGAAATTTGGAACAGCTGCAGAAAGAAATTGTGTCCTTAAAACTGACAAGCCTATTTGAGACATCATCTCATCTGCATTGAGAGTGAGTTCTGCAAGCAATGCAGCCAACTTGCTTCTTGCAAAATAAAATTTCACAGCATGCTGGCACAAAAGCAATAAGCTTTTCTGTGCAAATTTTAGCCTCCAGTACATCAATCAGATATTTCAAAACAACAGAATTATTTTCTTGACAAATGTTTGGTGGACAAACTGAAAATAGAAGCTGGCAGAGGAACATTTCATTCATATTACCTCATTTGTAAACCAGGTGTGAGCTTGGAAAAATCAGTGGTTATCCTGGTAATCCTTTTACTTAGACAGTATAATTCTATTAACTTTAGAGAATAGGAACCTGCAGTCATTCTCAGGATTCTTCACAATTTCAAGTACAGTCCAAGACAACAATCGACTCCAGCTAACATGTCTGTATCAGTGCAAGGAGCTATACCAGACAGGCTTACAGCAGGACATGGTGTGTTCAGGGTTATCCAAGCTGTTGGTGTAGCAGTGGACTTCCCTTCACCAGAGCTGAAAATGCAGGGTTTCCTCACACATACATTGTACAGGCTTTCTGCTTTAACTGTCCCTAGAGTAAAAAGGTTTTGTAATAGAAAGATGATACTTTAACATGAACTACTATTCCGTAAAGTTTACTTCTGATGTGCAAAAGGATTATTTGCATCTATATGTACCTAATAAAATATGTTTACAAAGTAAATATGTGGGGCTCTTTGTGAAAAGAAAGCGTGCAGCTGATGGAAGAAGAATTCTGATGGGTGTGATATACCAGCATTTTAACAGATGAATTATTGTTCCTGTATAAGCTTTCTAACAGCACTGTGACAGTCTGTTTTGTATCCCAGTGGAATCTAAGTCTTTTTTTTTTTTTAGAAGATTGAGTTCTTCTAAAAATACCATTGTGTCCTAGAAGGCATTGAAAACCTAAACATACTAAAAAATTATGTCTACTTCAAAGCGTTTATATATTCTATTGGAAAAATAAAGTGGAGTTTTGTTTCCACTGACTTCTGCAGACAGCTGGAAGTATAATTTCTAACCTACCTAAATTGCTTAAAAATACCTTATTTGGGAAATTGCATTTCTTTATATGGTATCATTCCATTTTGATGTTGGAGGATATGTTCAAAGGGATGAACTTAAGAAATCAAAAGGGATCTGACAGTGAGATATTCTCTTTGAGGAAATCTTGACTTTGCAACCTGGTCCAAAATACTGACATTCATCATTCCCCTCATGCTGCAGTCCCAACCACTCATATATTCTGTCTCCTAAAGAGAAAAAATTGTGGGGTTTTCTTTAGCTCTATGGAATTTGTGTGCTTGCAGCTTAAATTTGGGCTGTCCTATCAAATCATTGCATGATAAGGAGAGATGCCAAACAGTTGTTTGAGAGCATTTGCAATTATTTTAATAGTTAGAATTGAATTATTGTTATTAGAACTTCAAAAAAGTCATATCTGTTTGATTTAGGATGAAAGATTATATATTTAAAGTAAGATAATTGGCATGTAATGCATGGAGGATTCTTATCTTCTATCTAGAGTTTCATAACTCTAAAGAAATGATTTCTCAGCATTCAAAATGTGCTTTTTAAAAAAAAATATATATAAAATTGTTAGACCTTTAAATACAGAGCAAGAGAGGAATTGAATCTGTTACTGAGTTTCTTAAGTTAACCATAGACCTTTTACACCTTCATACGTATGCCCAACTGCTTTAGAAATCCCTAATGGAAAACATTTTGGTAAAAATCCAAGTTGCTGAGATTTCAATGGAAAAAAACCATATTGCCTTTGACATAAAAATTGTCTTGACAAGTCAAAAAATTAGATGTAGTTTATATGGCAATACTGAGGGTTGAACATTGACAAATTGATACAGAGAACCTGTGTAAAACAAAAAAAGAAAATTTGTCATCTGGAAAGGTGTAGCAGGAGGTACATTATTTGTTGGTAATGTTGATTTCTCATCTTTATACTGCTTGCTCTTTTTACTTCTGTTCCTCTGTGGGCTGCTCCTGAGGCTCTAAAGCTAAATGCCACCTCTAACTTGCAAATGGAAATAAATTGACCATCTGACACATGGGCTTTTTTCATCTGGTGCTTAAGACTTTTAGTCTTAAAAGTTGACAGAAAACCAAAAAATTATAACCTTAGCCATCAGGTAACAGTTTGAAAACCTGTATGTTCTCTCTGTCATTGAAAGGCATGCTTTTTCCTATAAACCAAATCCAGTAAAATGAATGCAAATGCACAATCATGTCTTAGAAATTTTGTTTTCATTTCAAAATTACAAAATAGAGAAAGATTTCTTGATAAATTTAAAGTCGTCAGTATTAACTGTGTGATATCATTATTGTACTATAGCATTTCACCAGCTATCTTTTATCTTAAAATTTAGATTACATTTTGTGAAGTAGCTCTTTTACTTTCATTTTTAGTACTGTTGTTCTACTGTTGATACATTACTCAGCTACGTTACACCTCTCTTTCGGTGTCATTGGACCCAGTTCTCTCTGACTTAACATTTCCTTGGGAGACATGATTTGACATTGCATGATAATCACATTTTTTTGCTTAATCAACCATAAATTTTTGAGAAACCCTTGTTTCAGTTCATTATTTTTGTGTCTTCTGTGAGAGAATACAGATAAGGAAAAAAATCTTCTCTTCATTTTCATGATATTTTTCCTATCAAGGTTTACTAGTGGGAATCATCATTCTTCAGCTAGAAATTTTATTGTATGTTTTGCTGACCCCTCAGTTGAGGAACTTCAGCTGCTTGTATTACTGCACCCTGAACCTGGCTGTGGAGCCATTGTAACCTGAGAACTCTTATTTTGGCCGCCATAATTTTATCTACCATCAGTGCCCCAGCCTGGTTCCTTCTGTTGCTCAGAAAACACTTAATATGCCACTAAAACAAAAGGACTTTTAGGGTATTTAATTAGATTTTTTTTCGTGCTTTTTCCCGTGTGTAGCCTTCTCATGACAATCTGTTTGGTAGCACTCTGGCTGGAGTTTCACTTCAACTCCCCTTGGCATATCCAAGTCACACCTCTTTTGGCCTTGGAGAGGTGCTGTGGTGAAAAAAAGAATAAAAGGTAAAGGAATAGAGTGGTAGGATAATTAGGATTTGAAGGGACTTTAAAGACCATCTAGTTCCAGCCCCTCTACCATGCACAGGGATGCCACTTACTAGACCAGATCGCTCATGGTCCCATCCAGCCTGGCCCTAAACACTGCCAGGGATGGAGCATCCACAACCTCTCAGGCTATTTTGTTCAAGTGCTTCACCACTCTCTGAGCAAAGAATTTCTTCACACCACCTAATCTAAACCTTCCTTTTTTCAGGTTAAAACTCACTATAAAATGTCCCATAAAAATAGTCCCTTTCCCTAATTTTTATAAGCGTCTGAATATAAGTACTGAAAAACTGCAATGAGGTGTCCCTGAAACCTTCTCCTCTCCTTTCTGAACAACTACAGCTCTCTCAGCCCAGCTGTCTCAACCTATCTGACTAATGCAGAAATATGTTTTACAGGAATTTTCTCAGAACCAGCAGCAAGTTGCTCAGCGTGCTGTGTGCTGCTTAGCATTCAAGGAGTATATGCTTCTTCACAGAGTTAAATAAACTGGGAGAGACAGATGTTGCCTTTTTCCATCTGAAAGTAGTGAGCTTCAAACATTCCACTGCAGCCCTTGAAAGTTCATCATCAAGACCTGGAAACAAGGTCCTTGGATTGCTCTGTGGCATTTTCAATCTTTCTGTGATCTTCACCTTTTTCTTATTTTTTTTTAACTGCTATTTCATTCCTTGTTCATTTAGCAGTTGCATTGATCTGTGAAACTCATGTTTATGATTCTTGGGTTTTGTTTCTGCTTAAAAAAAAATTGTATATTGTGAGAAAAAAATATTTGGGAAAGTTTAAAAAGGGAAGTTCACTGGTGAAGAATAATCAAATGGAAAAGACAGCCAGCATGGTTTTGTTCCTTGGTAGAAATAAGAATTTCTCTCAGTTGCATTAGTTTTTCCTTTGAATACAGTTCTCTGACCATTTTTCTTTGCTCATAAATCTCAAACATGAATAAAAGGGAAATTTGCTTTTGGATAGGGCTAGGATGTTAGTTTTTGAGAAAGCTGGATGTGTTCAGACAAGGCTTAGAGTTATTATCCCCTTGTGCTACGGGAACCAAGAGAAAGCAGAAACTTTAAATTTTGAGAGGTGATTCTGAGATTACATCTCCTGAATTTCTATATTTGATTGATTTAGTCATGGTTAATTCAGCTATTTAGTATGAACCTGTTAGATACAGAATGTACACCTCTAACTGTTCAGTCTGCTAATCAAAGAGCATTTCACAGCTTGTTTTGTCTTGGTCTCAGAGCAAGATTAATGCAGTTTTGATTAAAGTATGTTTAAGTTTCTCCTCCTGGACTGATTGATTTTTCTTGCAGTTTCAAAAGGAACATTTCAGGTCAATCAAAAATATTCAACAAAATAAAGTTGAAAATTATTCTAAGTAGAAAGAAACACAGCAATTTACATAAGGTGATACACTTGTACTTTAAATTTAATGTTAAAGCACATTTGAAGGGATAAAACTATTTCCTCAGATTATTGAAATGGACTGCTTCAACTGGAAAATATTAATACTTTGCAGGCTTCAGAATTCTTCTTCCTTTCAGTGTTACCTTTTCCCTGAAACAATGCAAAGAAAGATCATACATTTTCTAAGAATTCTGCTGCTTGTCAAACTCATTTTTGACGAAAAAGTTTGATCATCATCTTTGCTATATGTCTATTGAAAATATTTTACGTATAAGAAATATAAGACAATTTATATAAAAATATTTACAAATAATTTTTGTAACTTATTTTACATGTGCTACAGAGTTAAAGAATAACATTATCATCAGCTTTTATGACCTGGCTTGTATTACAATTTTATCTGAAACAGTATTTCCTAATCTCTCTGTAGAGTAATAAACTCTCTGCATGGGATTTTTTCTGTTCCTGCTATGTGGTCAAAGCAAGTGAGATCACATTCCTCAGGACCTCAGATCTGATTATTAAAAAGCAAAATCCACAGATTCCTCGGTCAACATCAACCTAGTTCTGTTATAATTCTAGTAACCTGCCACTAGAATTTGTCTCCTCCAGCTGAACACCTTGTTGCCTCAACTGGTCTGAGTTTCTGGGTTCTGTGGAGTGAGGAGCCCTTTGACATTTGTACCTTCTGTTTGTTGAAGGTGTTTTGTGCTAAGTTTCTCAAACAAGAAAAGGCTTATAATCATGACACCCTGATTAGATATTAATATAATTATGAAAAATCTCTCAGCATTGGATGTTTTTCCAACACCCTCTCTTGTCCTGATTTGTGTTGATTTGTCCCTGTGATGATGCCTCATTTGCAAGACACATTTAGTCCAATGACTTTCTATGGTTACATACCTTTTCATAATTATTACATAATAATTTCTCTTCATACCCTAGAAGATGTTGCATACAAGAGGGTGTTGTATGCATTTGCTTAGAGCCTACAAAAGAAGACAGTGTTTCCGACTGTCATAATTTTGAAATAGTGGCCCTTTCAAGGCTTTAAAAATAAAAGCCTCTAGAAACAGTTATGGGTTTTGGGTTTTGTGTGGCTTTTTCTCCAAGTACCCATGCCTCAGAGAATGGATAAAGCAGGATTTCTTGCGTTGCGTCTCTGACGTCTTCAGAGGAATATGTCTTTCTTCTTTTCAACTACATCATCTTTCTGACTGTCCAGCAAGGCTGATACACTGACTAGCAGGTAACAAAAGATACTAGAATGGTAGGCACATGGAAATCAAAACTCATATGCTCCATCTTACATAGCTTCTGTCTGGAATTAACCATCCTTCATGGATAGGTCTCTCACAAGAATATTTTCAAGCATGAAATGTATAATCTATGATATTGGGAGACGTGGCACTACACAGCACAGACGCTGAGAGGATATTTAAAGCTGAAAAGGAAGTGAAATCGTCTTGCCACAGTCTGGATCAGTACCATTAGTAGATCACTATCTTTTCTTTCAGATTTTTCTCCACCAGACATGGCTTCAGCAGAATGCTAAGTATGACGGCTGATTGTAACAGGTGAAATAGGAAGCTTTTTTTTTCACACTTGGACAGCTGTTTAATGAGGAGGGAGCTGTCAAAGGAGTTAGTCCTTCTAGTTCTACAATGAAAATCTGGGATTCAAGATTAAGGTTCGTGTGTGTTGTTCATTCCCATCTCATCTTCCAGACAGGCCCATACAGGTGACTGATGGCTTCATGTCAGCAAAGTCCTTCCTGACCTAGATGGTCTTGATCCCAAGTCAGATCAGCTTCTCTATGCCTGTAGTAAAAATCTACCCATCCTTGCTGTGCTACCTGGCACAGGTACCTTGTCTTTTCTGGTACTCAGAATATTCTTCATAATGAAAAATAACCCAGCACAGGCTCATCCTTTCTTTGAAGGATATTGAAGGGGAAGTAGTGGAAATGGGATACATTACAGAGAGAGACAGAATAGGCGATTGGGAAGTTTTAAGAGACTCCAGAAGGCAGGATCTCACCTTCTTCCTCAAACAGCCTTAGGCTGTTACCAGACATTGCACTGGGACTACAAACCCTCTACTCTACCTTTCTTCTAATCATCTGTGAAGAAGTGGTATTGTCCTTCATTTTCCACACAAGTACCTACGACAGTAAGAATATAAACCGGGCTAAGTATTTCATAGTGTTCCAGCTACTGATAAAACTCCTCTGTTCCTTCAGGCATATTTCAAACCACCAGCTCCTATCAGTGCTTATAGGAATGTTACATATTCAAGAAAAACTGCTGGTAGAATATTTGTTAACTAAAAATCAATTCTGTGTTTTGCAATGCTGCTGTCAAAAAATCATACCAATTGCTCAGAACTAAATGTTATTTTCACTGTAATTTTGAATCAGATGCACAAGACTCACTAAAACCAGTATAATTAATGAGAAATTGAAGGAGTTGGAAACTTTTCAATGAAGTTTTTTTTACCATGAGAAAATCCAGGTTGCTCAGTCTAGATCCTTTATTGGAATATATCTGCTTCAACAAAACTCAGCTCCAGAATATTTCATGGTTAAGACATTTTTATATATTTTGTTGTTGACTATTTTCCCAGTTTTCATTCTTTGCACTTTGTATTAGAATTTCATGCTAAATGCCAAAGTCATATTTTTGAAGAGATAGAAAGCATGATTTCTAGCTAGTTTTCATCAAACCTTAAGGCAGTCTTTGAAATTTAATAAATTTAATTTCACTTTGAGAAAGGGAACAGAAATATAAGTACTGCAAGATAGATAAGCTTCTTTTAACTAGAATCTTACTTGCTTTTTATTATGATGTTTTTGTATATTTTGGTAGGTACAAAGAATATTAAATAACATACAGCATCTGATTAGGGATCATTATCTGAACACAGCATTAGAACAAACCGCTTCTTACTGCATATTTTAGCATTTTTTCCTTTTACTTTGTATTTCCATTTCAAAGGATACTTCCATTTAAATCATATTAACATGTGCTAATAACTTTTTTTTCTTTACTGATGCAGCTCCTGTATGGAGTGTTCAGCATAAGCAGCCCAACTCTTACTTTATTCTGCTTCAATGACTTTTTAAATCTCCTGCCACAGACAGTTTATGTATTTATTGGTGCTTCTCTTATCAGGATTTACTTTAATATAAAATTAATTGGAAAAGAAAATTGCATGCCCCTGCTTCATTAGGAGGATTATTATTTTTAAAAGTGATAATTCAGTGCACAGGTGGAGAAATTCATCCTGATCTAAAGTGATTGAGAAAGTATCTACTGTCTCATAGTTTGAACGTATATTCAATCATTCATATAGCCAGATTGTACCCTCTCCAATACCTGTTAATAATCCAGCATCTCTGTTATAATTTAATACCTGAGATAAATCAAAGAAAAGCCATAATCACCAGAATTAACAAAAATAATGGGAAAGATGACTCTAGTGTTTAAACTTAGGTGCATTAAATCACATGGAAATTTAAAATGGCATGAAAAACTAAAGTACAACTTTTCTTGCTGAGAAATACATGCTAGTCATATTTCTAATTTTAATTTCTTTTTATTCTTTACACTGTGAATAAACAACCTTTTTTGATGACACACACTTTTTTAAAGTGAAATCTGACCTGTGTAACCCATTAGTATGTTACAGGTACTGTCAACATAGAGTCATTCACACGTCACAGATGTGTATTTCATAGAAAGATGGAATAAGTTGAAATCCCAAATATCTCCAGGAGTCTTGAAGTATTGGAGGAAATTCTAGTTCTGTTCGCTTCTTAAGCCTCTAGGCAAATCTAGAATAAGAACATAAGACAGTTGGATTTTCCTAGCTTCTCAGCAGTTTTATTGAAGATTTATTCTCATATGTAGATATAATAACTGTTTTGGTATGAGAGAGATATTATCTCCCAGTGTTAATGCACTGCTGGAATATATTTTCTTCTTTTATGGCATAGAAATTTCACGCTGAGACAGGACTTTCTTGATATGTGGGGTCATCATCACATTTCTGCAAGGGACAACAATATAGAGACCATGCATGATAATTTTTATAAAAGTAAACATTGACAAAAATCTTTTCACACTTCTTTATTAAAAAAATGTTGCAATTTTAAATTAGGGGTATCAGAAAAGCTAGCAGGTGATAGTATTAGCAAGCACATCATTACCACCAAAGGATCAATAACTAATCCATAAAGTCATGGGATACTCTTGTATGTTGTGGTTGTGTCCCAGCATGCACTTAAGTCTCCTATTTTCAGATAGGAATATATTGGTAAAATAGATCTCTTCTACTACTGCCAAAATGTCAGATGTCAGCTTACAGATGACAGGACTCTTTATCCTGACAGAAATATTACTGTCAAAGAGTAGAGACTAGATGTAAAAGGACCAATTTTCATCTTTGTTAAAACAAAGACTATACTAAAACAAAAATTAGTATCATGTCACTAACACCGAGAGACCATGGTTATGCTTTAGGCAGAAGGCAGATACTCAGCACAGTTTAGACTTGTACAAAAGGAGTATGAGATAAAAACAACTGGGCACTGTTTGGACACTTGTAAAGTAAAAAGTGTTGACGAGTAGCCTGAAAAACAAAAAGTCTGTTCTGAGTTCCAGACAATGAAAAAAAAAATTAAAAAGAAAAAATAAATAAATACAATAATGAGAGAAAGAGATATACATAATATCTTGGAATGGCTTTTCTATTCTAAAAATGCATTCATTCAATTCAATTAAATTCCATTAAGCTGTCTACTATCATTGCAAAGAAAAAAATAAGTACAAGAAGTTTAGACCTCGTTGCTCATGAATCTGATGAAAAACAGACCCTTAATGTTTAAATTTCTGCTACTTCAACATTGATTAAAGACAGAGAAGAGATCTTCTGAATGACTAGGAACAACTCACACTAGCAAAGGAGCAATTAGTTATTATTCAGCTTGGTTTACCTAATCTATAGCTGGATTTGACAGGACTGCTATGTCTGGCCAAAATTCTGCAAAAATAGGACCTAAGGATTTGCAGGCACTCTGCAGTAAAACAAAACAAAACAAAACAAAACAAAACAAAACAAAACAAAACAAAACAAAACAAAACAAAACAAAACAAAACAAAACAAAACAAAACAAAGCATCTTTCATTTCCATTCAGCTAGTCTGTAATATATTCTCTGAGTTGTGAGGGACAAGTTTTAAAGATAATGACCGGTGTGGAGGAAAAGGGTCCAATGGAATAGTCCTTTTTTTGCTAAACAATGCATTAATGCGTTTTTCCAGCTGCCAGACTTCTATATACTTAATTGTTTGAAGTTGTCTCATTTTCTTGATATTAAAACCACTGCAGTGACAATTTCAAATGGAACAACTTCATATATTCTGGTACAGTAAATATATTCTCCTATGATTCATATTCTTAACACAAACTGAATCAAATAACATTTGGTCAGTTATTTTTTTATTTCATAATGTATTTATGAAGAGGTAATCTGAAAAGCTAATTTGATGTTTGTGGCATTCTTGGCCAGAAAACTGAAAGACAAAATGGTTTTGTCATAGATATAATAATCACAATTCAGTAAAAGTTATTGAGTTTTTATAAGTTTATTACTGATTATGTCCCACATGTCAGATGTGAACTTCAGTGTCTCTTTTTAAAACTATATCAATATTTGTTCAGGTACTTTTGGTGAGGGAGGAGTCAGAGAGAAGTTAAAACAGCTCTAAAGATAAACCTGTGTGGTGTCTGGCGTTTAGTTACAGTCTATCCCTACCACCCATTTCTTAGACTAACAATACTACCAAGACAGAGAAAGCCGCTTCCTTTGCTTGGGAGTTGACTTAAACATGAGAACCTCTGGAGGAAAAGGATGCAAGATGAAGGTTTCAAACCCTCCCATTGTACAGAAATGTTTTGGGAGGACTTTCAACCCAAGCATAAACCATGCAGTTTTCTATTTCCCTTTCTTATCCCAGAGAAGCCAATTCTTATCAAGGTTGAGTAAAAACCGATTTTTGGGTCAGGAAAAAAAAAGCTAAATGAGTATGAAAGCTAGTAGAATCCCCATGAGTTTTAGTTTGGGCAAAACTGAGAAGGTTCCTTGGCAGATAAATACAGTCCTTATTCAAGCACTGTTGGCTGTATAGAATGGCTCTAAAACAAGAAATCTTTTGTCAAAGGTTTGCTCTTTGCAGAAAAAGAGAGAGGATTTGAACTGTGATAATCCTTTGTCAGGTGATTTCTCCAAGCACAATCTGATAAGTAAAGTGGGACAGAATGCAGTGAGATAGGTTTTTCCCCTAATTCACTTGGGCTCAGGAGCTTTGAGGATCCTGCTCAGAGGTATTCCCAGTGATGCATAGACAGAAAATTTCAGCACACTGTAATTAGCTGAGATGGGTGGATATTAGGTGTAAGATAATCATGAAGTCACTGGGTAGTTAAAAAGCTGAAGACATTTGGCCTCTTTGTAAGGATTGGGGCAGGGGAATGGACATAAACATGTGTCAAAGGGATTTACCCTAGGAGAAAGCAAAAGTTGTGAAAATCTAAATTTTACACAACAGTACCTGAATCTCTATTCTTTGATTTTAGAGGATTAGCCCATTAGAACCACAGTAGTATTTTCCATTTAAATTAGTGGTTCCCATGCAGGGCTTTAATCTCAAACCACTTGGGAACTGGTTTCAGGAAGAGGACCAAGAAGTGGGACGGCAGAAATTCTTCATGCTCACACCTGATGTCTGAAGCCAATGGAAGGCTTCATGGAACAGGAATAAAACATTGGTAAGGGCTTTTGAAAACTGCACCAGAGCTGTTTACAAAAGGACATAACAGATGGAACCCCATAAACTGCTGTGTTTAATGAATATCAAATAAAGGCCATTCACAAAAAGAAAGAGGATAGGATGCTTTATTTTGAGGAGTTTGTTTTTCTTTTAAAGAAAAAGGAAAACTTTCTGCAGAAGTTCAGATCAAAATAAGCATTTGCCATTTAGCAAATAGCATAGGGTTGAAGATAACCTACAGTCTGAAATTAGTTTGAAGGATGTTATAGGGGATAGAAAATAACTGCTTCTTTACTTTCTCAAGCATCTCAAAAGATCTTTTCAGATTAAATACGATAACCTGCACTGTAATTGCCTGTATCATTAAAGTAGATTCCAAATTAATATGAATGAACAAGAAATGGTGAACTCATTTTAGAAACATTTCCCAAGTCATTATCTTCTTCACGCATGAATCTAGAGAACTATGAACAAAGCATTGACATTATCATTGATTTGCCATTGAAACACATATTATCTACTGCTAAATGCTGACACTGAAAAATCCACTTGCATGAAACCTAGTTGCTGTCAGAAACTATATAATGGAAATGAATTTGGGAAAGTATGTCTTTCAGTTTTAAGATACTGACTTTGAAGTATCTGTTTGCTTTATAGTAACTACAAGCAGGTTTGGGGTTTAAATTATTTTTAAAAAAATTGGATATTCCAAACACGTGTCTAATTTTCTGTCCTGCAGCAGCAGTAGCAGAACTTGAAACAGAGTATTACATTCAGAGGGATAAAGATAAGCAAAAATGGCTGGGAAGGGTCAATTGTGCAGTTTAAGCCAAAGCATAGGATATCCCTAATTTCTTCTTCTACTTCATGTCCAACAGTGGTTTAATCAGAACAAGGAAATAGTCTTTCTCAATTGCACTGATATTCAGAGAAAGTATATTTGTCAGATCCTTGGTAAACTTTTAAGTGACACATTTTTAAATTTAAAATCTTAAATTTAAAGTGTTAATCTTATAAAAAGATTGAGAGTTTTTCTGATATGACATACACACATTTCTGACAACAACATACATGCTGTAACATTTGCTTAAGATGAGCATATCAGCCCTTTACCTCCTACATGAAATAAAGTGACAGAGTTCCCTGAATCGGTCACAACTACCTGAAAGCTCTCATACTGGAGGGAGGAACACATTCTATGTTAGCTTGTTTCATACACAGAAAACACCATAGAGCTTGTGAAGTTAAATTATCAACAGCGGTATTAGAAATATGTCATCACTGATGTACTTCAAAACCTGGAAGACAAAGTATGCTATAATCCAGCAGATTAGATAAAAAACCTGTAGCAAACAGAGGCATTCAAGTTTAAAAATGAGCCCTAGAGGGAAGCCTAGAAGACAGATTCTGCTGTTTGAACCCTACACTGCAGACCAAGACACAAATACGACTTTAAATTTTGGGGCAGTAGTGATGACAGAAGGACCAGCACAAGTCAATTTGCACAGATAATCCCTTGATGCAAAAAGGTTACCCCAAGGTTTGACTGGGCTCATGAGTAAACACAAAGTAAGAGTTGTTCCACAGAGCAGGATCAGGCTTCTCACTGCTGGACTGGAAGCTACAGGTTATTACCTTGCCACCTTATTTACACCAGGCTCATTCAGGTCTAACAGACAGATTGAGAGATATCACATGTTACTCTGGAGATGTGACGTGTGCAGCAGCCTTGTGACTTCTACAAGTTGCACCCAAAGTTCAACACCACCACCCAGGGTTTAATCTCTGATTTCCCAGAATTTGCAGAGAATTTTCAATAAACTAGCCCAGTATAAGCAGATTTAGGATTTAAACTCATGAATTTTTCTTTTCCTGAGAGAAGAGGCAATCTCTTCCATCTTTGATGGGGGAAATAAATATTAAATTGAAACCTATAAGCAAGCTGAAGAAAGGCTATGCTATGTTGCTAATGCAGTAGAAGGTCTATAATGTGAGCTCTGGATCCAGCTAAGGAAGAGAAACCAAAAACAAAAGCAACAAACCCTCCCAAATGTTTATTCTAGCATTCAAAACCTGTCCCAGTGCTGATGGTCCAGATAACATAAGGTATTAATGCACATCATACAAAAACTAGGATTGTGTCCTGTATTCATACACTCAATCGAGTCTTCAGATCAATAAAGGAAACTTCCTGAAATTCGGAATCGTGCCAGAATTTAGTATTTGTAAATTAATCCACTTAAGGATTTACATCATTTAACCGCAAAGAAATTATTACAGACTATAGTCTACCATCCTTTGCAGCATTAGAATTAGAATTGCAGATAATTTTATAAAGAATGACAGAGATTATAGCCTACCAATATCAGCAAATAAAGTTAATGCTTTACAAATCAGACTCCTGCTTCAAGCAGTCCTCAAGTAACTAGATAAGAAGTCTTTATGAATACTGTATGCAGTTCCAGGAGGATTTTCTTTCTTGTGAGGAAATTTTGCTAAAATTCAGGGCTGGGGAATGTGGGGGGGAACAGAGAGGAGGGAATTAGTATAACCAACTCACAAAGTGCAAACTATATGCTCTGACTAGACATTTTGGTGTTCCAAAATGGCACCATTTGCAGGTATAAAAGTCCCTGTTCTTCTTCTGAGGAAAAAATATAGAATGCTTAAATTTAGGTCCTGAGACACTCCAGGGAAACAGCTCAAATGGGACATTATCGTCACCATGGGAGACTCTGGCAAACTCTGAGAAGGTAGTTCCCAAGCTCCTTTCTGTCAATGCTGTTTTGAATTACTTTCATTCATTACACAATACTCTACTCCTACTTCATATCTACATTTATTCTGTCCTGATAAATTGCCTTCTGAGCAGCAGAATAGTGAGTGACCACTTTATCCTCTATATGCTTTCCAGTGATTGGAATTAATTTTTCTAGCCCAAAAGGCATCTTTCTCTCTAACCATAATCAAAACTGAAATTTGTGTGCCCAGACAACCGTTGTTTGTCCAGTACTGATGGCACTAGATTATACTGAATTGTACCTTGATTATACTGAATTGTCTCACAAATTTTAACTGATTGTTTTTTAAATTTCGGTAATTCTTTTCCAAGGAAGACAATTTTCTTAGCATTTAGGTGACCATCTTGCAGTATAATTTCTCAGTGTAAGACAAAAATCTACAAATTTATTCATTTTTTACAAGGATTGATTCACCTGTGGTTGGTATGCAAAATCATATAAATCTATCATTTGTATTACTGTATCTGAAACTGACTTTTCACTGAAGTGAAAATCATGCATCAACAAGGATTTAATATTATCTTTAACTCTCAGAAATCATATCTGCTCTAAACTGATGTTAAACTTCAATGGTTACAGTGAGAAAAGTGCTGAACACCACTTAGTTCCATTGCAGCAGAGTTGCAGTATTGCAATGTAAAGAGGTTATTTTCTACTTCTCAGATAGCATTTACTACATTTCTCGATTATTTCTTCTATTGCTTCCAAGGAACCACATAAAAAATTCTGACCTTTTAAACAAGTGGCTTCAGTTTTCCTTCTCACCTTCAGACTATTTCCTACCAGGACCAAAACCTTTAACCTTTTGACATCATTCCAACATAGTCAAGAATAGGTAGAATTGCAGTACCAGTGACAACTGACACTGTAAATACTTTATTCTGGTTGTCAGCTGATTTAATTGAAGCACTTCTTTCACTGACCACATTTCCCAACATTTTTATCTTTGGAAGTATTTATTTTTTAATTACATATAAAGAAAACCTAAGAAACACCAAGTAAAAAGAACACTCCAAAAGTAAGAACTAGTGTCTGAACTTGAGGACAGAAGAGAAAGAGAAACATCACCAGTGAACAGAGAAAAATAATCCAGGGACTGAACACAAGGTCCTTGTCTTGTTTTATGGCAGGAAATAAAACCACCAAATTAATAACTCCATAGTCTGCATCACACCAGATGGGGATGGAATTTGATTTAACAACCCCACAAATGTGGACAAATATCTAATCTCTTCCTCTTGCTCCTAGCTGTAACATATAGAAAAGCTATTACCAGACGTTTAAATGCTTTATAAAGTGAGCAAGTATTTTTGCTTTTTATAGAGAAGAGAAAAGCAAAGCAAGTGGCTTAAGAAGATTTGTATGCAATCATAAAAACTAGCTAGACTTTGGGGATTCTGGGAGAAGGTCAGATGAGGAGAGAAGAGCAGTTGTTTAAAACTGAATATACAAGGACCTAGTTGATACTAGAAGGCATGTGCCAGAAGTCTATAAAAAGTTAGAACCCATGATGTACTCTTGATTAGTCTGGGATATAGCCCTTTGTTCCTTGATTTAGATGTTCAGGAATATCTCGTATTCAGAGGATCGGGCAAACAGAATGCCTAAGTATTGTAGGAGCATTTCCATTTAAACAGGGCCAGGTGGTAACTGTGATTAAATTCTATTAAATTAAATTCTTTGAAATCTGTGTATCTTTTTGATTTGTTAAAACCCATACAGTTCAATGGTCTTAAAGGCACCACTTGCAGAAATATTGCCAAGGTAACTGAAGTCTCCAGTGAGCAGGCCTCATAAGATTCCTAGTAGGATTTATTCCAAATGTGTTTTAACAAGGATTTCTACAACTTTGTGGAAATTTGATTGCTTCCTATTATCCCACACGCTTAAAACTCATATAATTTCAAAACATAACAGTCCTTATATCATCTTTACACCTTTTTGTAAATAATAAATTAATGTTGACAGGTTGACAACTATGAGAGGTAGTCAAAAGTGCCTAAAAAATTGTAGGTCTTCATGATGACCTGTACCAATCTAACTAAAATGAATGCCAAAGAAAACTAAATTTATGACGATATTTTAATCTAAAACTTCCTCAGAAGAATCAATGCACTGACAGTTTCTTCCCGTGTCAGAAGGCATTGTTTCTCCTTCTTGGTACAGAATTTGAAACAAGGTATTAAGTACAGTCAAGCACAATTTAATACACAATAATCTAGAATTAAATTTATCTTTTGTTTAAATAACATTTTTTGAATAAACTTTAGTTGTCTATATTTGCACAGGAAAAAAGATGTCCTTTCAGTCTCTGAAAAACATAAGATTCTCTCTGATGGTTGGACTGATATAAAGGACATGGATATGATACAGCTCCAGTTGTACATTGAGCAGTGGGGTTGCCATGGTTCTAGACAATTTTAATACTACACTGGGTTTTCATAGGACCATTCATTTAGTCACTTATGTGTAAAAACAATGTGAGACCTGACAGGCAGGAGGTCCTTCTACTGGCCTACCATTATTTAAAGTCCATTGATCCATTGATCTCAACAGAGTTACTTCTGATTTATTCTAGTTTGAGTCAGTGAAGAATAAGTCTTCCCAAGTTTGTTGCAAGTGTATATGTTTCCAGTAAGTTCAATAACGCCCTGTTATTGAAGAAGAGATTTGCTGACCATATAAGTAAGCAAGATCTCTTTACCAATTATAGAGAGAATTGAAATGCACTGTTTTAATTTTTTGATTATTTCTCTGGATGAAGTAATCAACTTATATTAACCTGGACTGATGTAACTAATAAGCAATTATCTCTAATTAAGTAGCTCAGTTTCATCTCAAACACTTACTTATTGGAAAATGCATCAAAAATTTCATGTGATCTCCACTGAAAAAAATTCTTTTCTGAAGCAAAATTACCAAACAAACACAAACATAATGCCTTGTGATAAAATAAATCCTTTTCAATCTGAAAAGTGTTATGAAGTCAATTCTTCAATGAAAGCTGGTACATCTTGTCTCTCATTAAGGTGATCCCTTGTTCCATCATGCATTTTAACCTGAATACTTCTCAGTTTAGTTAAAACACATACACATTTGTTATACCAGTGCTATACAGTCTGTAGTTTTTAAGAGTTTTACAGTTCTTAGTGCAGGTAAGGAAGTGGAAACTTTGCAAGACCCAAATATCAATAAAAATTATGGAGCAGATTGTGAAACTGTCTACATGTGGCCAACAGGTTTTGGCAAGTTTTCACAGGTTTGAGTTTGCTCTAAGAGTGTGGACATAGTAAAACTCCAAAAGCATGTTGTGAGTACAAGATAGGATTATGGCCAAGCAGCAGCTCTTCCTGGGAGTGATTCCATGTCTCCAACTCACATTGCTATTCAGCAACAGAATGCCATCACTTGCCTATGTGCTTGGACCCAAACTGAATATTTGATAAGCTAGGAAAATTCCACTTCTTTCTAACAATACTTTGTCATCACCCTTTAAACATTCTCCATTGCCACCTCTCAAGCAAAAGCACTGTGTTGGGTTTGGCTGGGTTAGAGCTAGTTTTCTTCATAGTAGCTATCATAGAACTATGTTTTGAATTTTTTATGAAAAGTGTTTTAGCTATTGTCAAGCAGGGCTTACACAGCACCAAGGCCTTTTCTACTCCTCACCTCACCCTCCAACAGGAAGTCTGGGAGTGCACAAGAAGTTGGGAGAAGACACATCCAGGAGCAAATGACCCCAGCTGACCACAGAGAAATCCCCTTCCACACAGAATCGTGTGTCACAACAAAGCTGAGGAAAGAAGGAAGAACCTTCAGAGTGATGGCATTTATGTTCCCAAGTCACTGTTACATGTGATAGAGCTGTGCTTTACTGGGGGTGGCTGAACACCCACATGCCCATGGGAAGTGGTGAACAAATTCCTTGTTGTTTTGCTTTGCTTGCATGCACAGCTTTTTTTCCCTCCTATCAAACTGTTTTTATCTCAAAACATGAGTTTTCTCCCTTTTGTTCTTCAGAAGCTCATTGTATCACCAGGTCTTTTTTGGCTGAGGAAAAGCAGTGGTGAAAGAAGTAGCTGGAAATTCTAACAAATAAAAATGAGCCAGCAGAGTGATCTCCACCTCCTGACTAGGGGCAGATGAAGCACACCCTCTCCAGTAAATGTACAGACTAGAGGGTGTCATCACAAGCTACCTTGCTCTCCCACTGAAGAGTTGAATCAAAGGAAATTTGGAAAACAAAAAAGTTTTACAGTGTGGGGCCTGGCAAACAGATAAATAAGACAGCTGAGTCTGTATTCTTCTCCTTCAGGTATCTTGTTCTGGTCTTTGGATTTTGCTCTTTCGGGAGTAGGAATGGGGGAATGCTCTGATAGTATTTCACAGAGCTCATTGGAGAGTTTTAACAAGTTCTTGGGTAAACAGCCCAAAGTCTGAATACATATGCTGGAAACTGGACAGTAAAAGGAAAATGTTCTTATTTTAGTTTGCCACTGAAATAGAAACATTTATTTATTTATTTCTGCAGGGAATTCTTTCTCAGTTACCTGAAGAATCAAAAGCAGAATGTGTTTATGGCTTTAACCATTCTTAATAACACACCAAAGATGTTTGAATTTGACACCTACACCATCCTGCTACTGTCAATAGGATACATGAGGCACTCTTGGCCCAAAAAAGCAGGCAGGGGATTAATAATCTGCCATCAATTTAAACCAGTGCGTATTCCTCCCAGTGATGAGACTTGTGTTCCAGACCCCTCAACAGCTCCGTTGCCCTGTTCTGGACACACATCAGCACCTCAATGTCCTTCTGCTGTGGGGAGCCCAGAACTGGAGTGCCCAGCACGGGGGGACAATCCCTGCCCTGGCCCTGCTGCCCACACCATTGCTGATCCAGGCCAGGATGCCACTGGCCTTCTTGGCCCCCTGGGCACACCCTGGCTCATGTTCAGTCACTGTTGCCAGCACTTCCAGATCCTTTTCTGCTGGGCAGTTTTCCAGTCACTCTACCCCCCAACCCATGGTAGGTCATCCAGACAGTTTTTAACCCAGTGAACTGAAGCCACAAGCAGCTGGTTTCTCCAGGTGAAGGCTGTGGGAAATGCTGTAAAGTCTACTAATGTCCAGGTAAAACAACATCAATAGCCTCTCCCTCATCCACTAAGTGGGACACTGTCATAGAAAGAGACCAGCTTGGTCAGGCAAGGCCTGCCTTTTACAAACCAGTGCTGGGAAAGGCATAAATTTCTGCTGAGAATAAAAAACAAGGAGGAATGTGCTTAAAATTGCTTCATTAAAAATGAGAGATTGAAAAGATTAGTCAAATATTTCAGCTACACAAACTCTTGCTGAGTCCAGAATGTTCTAGGAACCTTGACAGTTATTCTAAAGCTCTGTAATACCAAATTTTCTAGGGCTAATATGAGAACCAGAGTTTTTTATCATAACATTAGGAGTCTGAAGCACCTGGCAGGTACAATTTTCACCAGAAAGGCTTGAAACCTGAGCACTTCAGGTGATACTAAGGCACAGATTAGAGACATATGTTTGGTTAGAGTGAGATTGCTCTATTCTTCTGGATCATATCTCACCAGAGGCCTGAGAAACTGGAAGTCTTGCCTAGGTCAGATGCCTAGAAAACAGACCTGAAGCCCTGCAGTGGAGAGGAGAGAAGGCTTGCAGCCTCTGTTGGGATTCTGATGCTTTGTGAATGCCTCCACATGGACTACCTAAGGGCCAAGGACACAAAAATTTCCACTGTGCCAAGCAGATGGCTTCTGGAAGCCTTTTGGAGCAACTAGCCCCAACCTGTGACATTTCTACAGCACTGCACGGGGCAGAGCTGCATTGGAGCCATGAGCCTAACACCCTGGCAGGAAATGGTCCATAGCATCTTAAAGAAATGGGGAAAAGTGTAAGAAGCATTGAAATGGAAATATCTTGTATTAGTATATCTAATATCTTCTCTTTGGTTCATAGAGAATGAAGAACATTTGGTTCCATTGATAAGCAGAATACTAAATGCTAAATACTAAAAAAATCCTAACCTTGCAAAAGCATAAAGTTCTACACCTTTTACTGAGGTGTCAGGCAGCTCTGTATTAAGTGCTGGAACAACAAAATGGTTTTGTATGATTGCAGGTGAGCTTCCCTCACAAGACAGGTCACATAAACAGGTTTTATATTCTGGTAAATATATATATATGCACTAAAGTGTCTATGCTTTAAACTCCAACCATGTGGTCTCAAAATACCAGTTTAGAAGAATTTAATGTGAAAGAAACTTGGAGTTGCAAAATGAAAGTCATGTCTTTTTAATGGAGAGTAGAATGAATAAAATGGAGGTTGAGTTCAGTGGTAGATTGTATTTTCATGGTTATTAAGTCCTCTTGCAGAAGACAATAAGTTTTAACTGTTGTGCAACACAGTTTCCTTGCTTCATCATTTAAACACAAAGCAGATAGAATTGTTTGTAGCATATCCTGCTGGTAGAATAGTAATTTAGCTTATTTCATGAGAGATTACATCAACTGTTGTCTTCACTTTCAGAAAAGGGATTAAGTACTGCATCATGTCTGGGTAATAACTTTCACTCTGGCTTGTCCAGCTTGATGTGATGCCTGGAGGCTGAAAGCAGCAGGTCCTGCCTGTCAGCCACTGGACTTGAGCTACCAAATAACTCCACTTCAGCATTCGTTCTGTTCTGCCCCTTCAAGGACATCTCTAAATGCTTCTTGTTAGTGTTCTTTCTGAGGCAATCAATACATTATGAAGGTGTGAATTTGCTGATTTTGTACATCACATATACATTTATATTCATAAACCACAATGATTTAAATCAGAAAAAAGATGAGTTTTGCTTTCTATTCTTTTTTTAATCAGGTAAGTACCTTTGTGTAATAAAAGTGGAGAACTAAGGGAAGAGTAATGATGATGGCTTTTTTTAAAAAAAACCTGAGGTTATAGCTTTCTTTTTTATTGTTACTTTTCCCGGTGGAATCAAGGTCATGTGGGCCAGTCAGGAAAACTTTTTCATACACATTATATTTATTCCCATGCAGAATAAACCTTTAAATTTTTTCTTTTTTTCCATAAAGCCATTTGAAGGTACTTGCTAACAAGTATGTTTCTTGCTTATTTGATGTCTCCTTATTCAGAATCTGACCTGCTTCTGGCTGCCCTAAAGGCCTGTACCTCTGTTCCTCTGCACAGACAGCCCTTCTGAAGCTGCACCCCAGCTCAACACCCAGAGAATCCTGATAGGATCCTAAGTGGGGATTACAAATGTTTTGAAAATCAAAGTGCTGGCGTTTTATTGATGATGAAACCTCAGTAAGTGAGATTTTTCAGGCAAAATGTTAAGCCTGGAGCTAGGAGTTGGAATAGGAGGAAGATGATAATGAAGACTGGAGGCACCCAGCATAATGAGCATTAAACATCTTCCACTTGATCATGGTCCATTTATGAACTGACCAATCTGCACCTAAGCCATTTCAGTTACCTGGAAAGAGAACAAAAAAAGCAGTTAGTTGCTTAATTTTTATATTTTCATACCAAAATCTATATGTTGTCAAGGTGGATGAGAATACCCCAGGAGTCTATATTAGACTAAGAGTTATAACATTTATTTTGTAGTTCTGAGGCCAAGTGGCATGATCAATCTGGACAGCTGTTCTCCAAAGGGCAGCAGCCAAACTGTCTGCTAGGAAGAATCCCTGGCACACACTGTTTTCAGACTGGGCTTAGACAATGTCTGAGAAAGCTGCAGCTGCCTCGGTGCCTTTGCTATGGACAAATGATATATGGGTGATCCAGCCCTTGCCCCACTCCTGTTTTATTTAGTATTATGACACACCTACCTACCTATCTACCTATATATATATATATGTTTGTGTACATATATCTATACACATTCTGTATTGAGTGTGTACCAGTCTTTATGCAGAAGTAATAAATTAATACAATCCACTGCATTGCCTTCCCCTCCTGCTTGCAGGAGTCTCTCTGATTTCATTCAGCACCTTTTGGTTCTGCAACACGAGAGTGAAATGTCAGTTTCTGGAAGGTAGCAGTGCAGTATACAAATTCACACAGGAATAGTGAACACATGAAGTACAGAACAATAGAGACCTCAACCCATTCAGGTTTGTGAGATCTCCAGGTAAGAGAGTGGTCCTCAAGGCACTGGGAGGTCCTTGCACCTTTGCTCTGCACCTTTGCAGAGAAAGAGTAAAAAAAAAAAATTATAAAAATTAAAACATAATTAGCCACTGAGATTGCTCTAAGTCCCTCCCCAAATCATACTCCTTTGCAAATATATGCTGTTGTCACCTCTGGGGAACCATCACAGGAAGGTAATGTTCTAGGTAACGTTCTATTTCCTTTGAAAATATGTCCTAAGTAGAAAGGAGAAAAACATCTTTTGCTTTGGGAGCAGCATCAAGAATTGATTCTCTGTTAAATGCAAAGGCATTTTTTTCTGTCTTTCTAAAGAGTTAACAGAAATTTGCAAACATTACTAACATACCTTTATTTCAGAAACTACAGAAATACATCTATATCATTTGGGACTACTATTATTAATACTGAATCTTCCTACATAAAAGAAGTTTAAAATTTAAAATTACTATTATGTTTAGCTTCAGCATACATGACTGTAAGATGGATTGCTAAGCCTACAAAAGCTGTATAAGAGTATTTTGAAACAAACCCAAACTAAATTAATTTGAACTGATGAATGTGTGTCTGTACACTGTGTGCCACATACAACATTTCCTGGCAATAGGAGGGAATTCCTGTGGATGCTCTGCACATGAGCTGTAAACAGAAATCCCATATAAGCCTGTTTGGGGGTCTGAGGACTGGGCAGAGTCCTCTCTTTAGAAGGCTTTACTGTTTATGCAGCTGCACACATAAAGTGCTGCATTGAAAGACATCAATGAGAAAAAGCCAAGGCTGGATGCTCCCATGTTTTCCATCTTTGACCCCAGCAAAGACAAGAAAATAAAGCATCACCTCAGCCAAAAACATGGGAATAATTAACCAGAGGGGCCAGTCATCTGCATTCCAGGTCAACTTCTGGATACTGCTCTAACCATTATCAATAAAGCCTCAATGTACTGTCACCTCTGAGCTTTCTCTTGATCATCTTTCCCTGTGCCCAAAAGAACAGGATTATTTGACATCCAGATAGACAAACAGTGTGACTACTGTTGTGTCTTGGTACAAAAAGGACTCATCTATGCATAGGAAACAGGGAGACAATCTGTTTTCCAATGTTTTCCAATCTGTTTTTTATTTATATATTTGGTCAAATGACATTTAATCCATGTGAAAAATATGGTCAACTCTCAACAATTTAGTGCAAAATGTCTCTGATGAGGTATTTTATCTAAATGAGAATAATGTCACTTCCAGACAGGTTTTTGAAGGAAAGAATGACATAGGCTTTCTTTGCAAGAATATAATTTAGATTCATCACTTCAGGAGAGGATTGAGAGCTCTAAGTATTGAGCTGGAGTAGGTGCCTCCCTGATGAGTATGGTATCTAAGCTGTGAAAAGGCAGAGTTTTAGATGAAGGCTTGGGTATTCCATTGGCAATTTTCCTTGTCTGCAGCTCTCACTCAGTTATCCATCCACACATTGTAGATCCGAACTGTGAAATTCAGACCTCGGATTTTGTTATGGAAGCCACAGCAAGTCCTAGCAGATATAAATCCTTGCAGGCCAGGCTATATAAGAAAGACATCACTTATTGAAAAAAGTCAAAAATAGAAGGCAAGAAAAGGCAGTAAGAAGAACTTGGTGCGGGCAGCATATCACAGTAATTCATGTGTAGACAGACACACTGGCTGACAAGTTAATGTCCTACACAAAGGGACAGAAGTATAGATATTGATGTCTCTTCATTAAACTTGCTGTAGCCTTTACAGCTGGGCAGAGTGGGTGTAAAATTAAACCCTTGTGTTAAGTACAAAGAAAATCCTACTACATATTATATAAAATTATTACAATATATCATACACCCATTTTTCTACTACATTAGTGATTTCAAAGGTGTCAGATTTGGGAAAAAACTGAACAAGTTGAAAAGGATGTGAGAAAAAGAGTGCATAAGGGACATTAGAATCACAGAATCACAGAATCAGAGAATGTGCAGGCTGGAAGAGACTTTCAAGATCATTGAGTCCAACCCAGCCCTAACACCTGAACTAGATCATGGTATCAAGTGCCACATCTAGTCTCTTTTTAAACACATCCAGGGATGGTAACTCCACCACCTCTCCGGGCAAACCATTCCAGTATTTAATCACTCTTTCAGTGAAGAACTTCTTCCTAATATCCAACCTGTATTTCCCCTGACGCAGCTTGAGACTGTGCCCTCTCATTCTGTCAGTTGCTGCCTGGAGAAAGAGACCAACCCCCAGCTCTCTACAACCACCCTTCAGGAAGTTATAGAGAGTGATAAGGTCACCTCTAAGTTTCCTTTTCTCCAGGCTAAACAACCCCAGCTCCCTCAGACGTTCTTCATATGGCTTGTTTTCCAAGCCCTTCACCAGCTTTGTTGCCTCCTCTGGACATGGTTGAGCATCTCAATGTCCTTCCTAAACTGAGGGGCCAGAACTGGACACAATACTCAAGGTATGGTCTCATCAGTGCTGAGTAAAGGGGAAGAATGACCTCCCTGCTCCTGCTGGACACACCATTCCTGATCCAGGCCAGGTGCCATTGGCCTTCTTGACCATCAGGACACACTGCTGGCTCGTGTTCAGCTGGCTGCTGACTAGAACCCCCAGGTCCCTTTCCTCCTGGGCACTGTCCAGCCACACCATCCCCAGCCTATAACATTGCAGGAGGTTATTGTGGCCAAAGTGCTGGACCTGACACTTGGACACATTAAACTTCATTTTGTTAGACTCTGCCCATTGATCCAACCATTCCAGGTCTCTCTGCAGAGCCATCCTATCTTCCAAGTGGTCGACACACGCTCCCAGCTTAGTGTCGTTCACAAATTTACTAATGAAAGATTCAATACCCTCATCCATGTCATCAATGAAAATATTGAATAGAGTTGGTCCCAGCACAGAGCCCTGAGGGACACCACTGGTGACTGTCCCCAGCTGGATGCAGCACCACTCACCATCACTCTCTGGACCCGCCCATCCAGCCAGTTCCTAACCCAGCACAGAGTGCTCCTGTCCAAGCCCCAGACTGCCAGCTTTTCCAGGAGTGTGCTGTGGGAGACAGTGTCAAAGGCCTTGCTGAAGTCCAAATAGACAACATCCACAGCCTTTCCTGCATCTACCAGGTGGGTCACCTGGTCATAAAAGGAGATCAGGTAGGTCAAACCTACCTCTCCTAAACTCATGCTGGCTGGGTCTGAGATCCTGGCCATCCTGTAAGTGCTGTGTGATGACACTCAGTATAAACTGTTTCATTATCTTGCCAGGTACTGAAGTCAGACTGACTGGTCTATAATTACTGGGATCCTCCTTCCCACCCTTTTTGTGAATAGGAAATATTAAGGATTACACACCTACAAACACACACAAACACACACAAAGTTTTTCTGTATCTTACATGGACAATAGTAGAGTCCTGCTTGAACCAAATGCAATATATTTATCTATAGCTCTCTTGATAGTAGACATGATTAAAGCTATCAAGAAACTCTACAACCAATGTCCAGAGTGTGCTGATGGAAGTTGCAGCCAACTGCCTGTCAGAGGAAGCATAAAATTAATGGGAAGCTCCTGAGGCTGGTAAAAAAATCCCAGGGTTTCATCCCACAGAAAAATAAAGAACAAAGAATTCTTGCTTGGCAAGCCTTTTTTATGCCAAGTTCTCCCAGTCCTGCTGCTCTGCAGCTATTGCACTGTCTGCACAGTTTTTTCTCCATTTAGGGATTAGTTGGACCAATTGTTGGATGCAGCCAAGCCTAAGAAATAGTGTGACATCTTCTGAGTGGCTGCAGATTGCAAAGTGGAAGCACCACCAGCAGTCACTAGTCTTAATGGACACAGCAGGAGAGAGAGCTAAACTTCATTTTAACTAGGAATAAAAAGGTATGCTTAAACATCTGAGAGTAAAGTATCTTTCCATATTAGGTAAAATGGGATTCAAAAACAAGGCATTTTATCAAAAACACAGAAATCTAAATCCCTCTGTATGACTAGTGTGCATGCTGTACTTTTAACAGTAAAAACAGATGTCCCTGTACTCTATATACAATGTTTAGGTGGCTGGAAAACTTTTGGCATATTTTGTAACTACCTTGCACAAGTAAAGGTAAGCAGAGAGTGTCATCATCATTGGAAGATGGAGATTTCCAAAAGGAAGACTGTCCTGGTTTAGGGCAAATTTGGGAGGAACCCTCCCAAACTCTCTTTGGCTGCCGTCTGTGCATCCGACGAAAAAAAACCCACACAGTCCCAAGGGTGAGAGAAGATCCTGAGGAGTGAACGTTGTTTTTCAAAACAAACTGTGTGTTTCTTCTTTCCCTGCTCAGTCTCAGAACCAGTCTTAAAGGTACAGAACACAGAACGGATGATGTGGGGATACAGGTATCATAGTCACCTAGGACAAAGACATATACAAGCTGTGAGTTAGTTACTCTAAACTGATCATATGAGTCACCATACTGGACATTTTAAGTCTTTAGAAAAGCCCTTAGCATTCTACCAGTTGTAGGAAAGAAGAGGGAATACAGTCTAGACATAAGAGAGAAAAAAAGGGAGTTGTGCATGTAATACAGCTTCTTTTTTTTACTGGCTAGATTAAAATTACCCAGAATCTAAGAAGCAGGTCAAATTATTCATATTTCTCAAGAAAACTATTATAGAAAAGTCTTCACATGTCATCTCCAAGGTACTTTTCTATTAAGCCCAACCATAGGGCATACTTTGAGGTCATTGGAATATAGTGCATTGCCAAACCAGGTTATTAAAATCATTCAAGCTAGCAGTAATAAATAGAGAAGAACAGAAATTTTCTACTGAGGAGGAAGCATAGACAATGACTGTGGGCCCCAAATAAACCAGGGCTTGTGAAAGGCACGTTTTTTCCTTCCTGTCATTCATTTGTCATCTTTCTCTCGCTCACCTTCCTGGTCCCTGAAGTAATGCTTAGGAAAATATCAACAGCTGATTACAACAAAAAAATATATCAGTGGGTTCAAAAGTAGAAAGGTGTGAAACCATGGAGTGCTATCTAAACAAAAAATAATTTTACTGAATGAAGCTGGAAGTGTTTGGAGAAGAAAATATTTATAAACACTCTTATGTTTCCACTCTCTGGAATTTCAGAAGTGTCATGAAGTTACAGTCATGAAGTTGTGCTGGCTTTGGCAGAGGTAGAGCTAATTTTTTTCACAGTGGATGGCATGGGGATGTGTTTGAGATTTGTGTTGAACACAGGGTTGATAATGTGGCAATGGTTTTCTTCTTGCTGAGGACTTGCACATGGCCAAGGCCTTTTCTGCCTTTTGTACTGCCACACTGGCAGGGGAGATGGGGGTGCCTGGGAGGCTGGGAGGAGACACAGCCAGGACAGGTGACCCCTCAAAAGGATATTCCAGACCATGGGACATCGTGCTCAGTATGTAAAATGAGGGAAGAAGGAGGAAGGGGAGGAACATTTGGAGTGTTTGTCACCATTATGTGGGATGGGGCCAAGCTGTCCTGGATATGGCTGCACCTGCCTGCCCATGGGAAGCAGTGAATTCATTCCTTGTTTTGCTTGGTTTATGTGTGGGGCTTTTGCATTCCTTATTAATCTGTGTGTATCTCATCCTGTGAGTTTTGCAGCTTTTACCCTTTCTCCCAGATCCAGCTGGTGGGGCAGTGACCAAGCAGCTCTGTAGGACTTGGTGACCGGCTGGGCTTAAACCATGACAAGTGTGATAGACTCCAAATAAATTTACTTTGAATAAATTTACTTTGGATAAATATACTTTGAAGGATTCAAAAACTCAATGTTTGCATTTTCTCTTTTCAAAGGGGTTTATATTTAAAGGCTGCTAAATAGAATAAAGCTGATTAAGAGGAAAATCAGAGTACCTCACCTTCTCCCACCACTTTGAGTGTTAACGAGATGCATTTATAGGGGCAGCTAAGCCAATGGAGAGTAGTTTAAGTGAAAAAATCTTTACATTAAGACTTTAATTCCAATAACATACTGCCTCTAAAGTTACAAATCAGGAAAGGGTTTCAGTGACAATTAAATATGCCACATATTTTGAAATGAGAGCTAGTAACACTTAGCTATAAGATAAGAGCTTTTGATCAGAGCTTTTTCAAACAGCTTTGCAAAAAAAATAAGCAAATATAGTTGTAAGGCTGAGCCATCATGTTCCAAGTCAGCTAAAAGGAAATGTGCATGGACAAACCCTAACTTCACAGAGTCTAAAAGGAAGTGCTGACCCAAGTTTAACTATAGTGATGTGAATAATACTACACTAATGTAGCATTACCATATGTATTATAATTCCACAGCCATAAATTTTCCTGAAGAAAACAGCTGCAGTACTGAAGTTTTAATCTTCTCAAAATTACAAGGTAGAAAAATTACTCAGGCCTCAGAATCCAAGTATCACAAAAGGAATGGTTATGAAGACTGCTATTATGGCAACTATTTGCTCTTTCTTTTTGCTAAAAAGATTTTTAATCCTCTAATTTGGTTTTGATGTCTTCTTGTAATAGGCCATTGGTATATGTTTTTAAGTGTCCGTCTATTCTTTTCAAAACAACTGCAAATTTTCTAAGGTCTGTGATAAAGAGAGGGGGGTTATGGAAAATACTGCTCCTAGCTCAGTTAATGACAGATTTTCTGTTCAAAGGGAGGAAAAAATACCTGGCATCTGGATAAAATGTCAAGTAAAAAAGAAAAGAAGTACACTTCTGATTAATCATCAAATATACTAAGGAATGAGTGCAGTCAGTAATGTGTACTAGGGTCATCAGATTGTCAAGTGAGGAATATGTTAGAAAGGTAGTATGGCTTCCTTCTGACTTGGATATCCAAGTTTATTCTGAAGAAACCAGTTCCAGAGAAACTCCTGTATCTCATTTCATTGTAGTGCAGATGTGAGAAGGTACATCTTTGGGTCAAGAAACCTGGGCATGCTTTCAGACCCACTAGGTTAAATATAGTGATAGCAAGGAGACTCCAAAAGGATTCTATAAGTTTCAACAATCAAAGATATCAACCTCTTTATGCGTGTGTCTTCCTCCTACACTCTGCAGTGGCAGAGTTTTTTTTGTGATTTGGGACATCATATGGCAGATCTGTCTGAAAAACATTATAGGGAAGGTTGACAGAACAGGAGAAACCTTCCAGCACAGCACAGTCAGTATTCTGGTCACCACATGAAGTTCTGTAAAGAAAACTTACAGAAAATGTATTTTCATTACCTTCCATTTCTGAGCCACCAGAATTCCCTTGAGTAATTTTTCCAAACTTAACCAGTACTTCTCTTCTAACAAGGTAATTTTCCTCTGGGAATAGGCTGCTTTAAGAAACAATAAAAGAGGAAAAAAAATTGCAAGATTGCCACTATAAGCCTCAAAGCAGACCAAGAGTTTCTTAGCCCAGGAAAACAGTGAAAACAACAGAAACTGTACTCTTTGTTGTGCTAGAACTGAATTAACAGGTTTTACCACATGGTAAAGCAGAAGATGACAGTGTACATAGAAATCACATAAATTCACAAGTTAAGAAAAAAACCCAAAATTTTCTGTGTTTAACAAAGGCTCACTGATAAAAATAGACACCTCTGCAATAACTTCTTTCAATTAAACCTGAGTTCTACTATTTTTCAGAAATCTCCACAGTGGGGAAACATAACTTCAACAAAAATATTTAAAACTGGAGACAATGCAGTGTAATGTAATGCCTTTCTTCTACTCAGCACTGAATGCATTGTCATTATTATTGTAAATAACTATATAAATTTGTATGTTTGAAATACTATGGAGTAAAGTCTCATAACTTGTGCCCGCACAAGAGAGGGCAGTACTTACTGTTAGTCCATTCTGTAGGTGGGTTATTTGAAGTGGGAATAACACTCCTCAGAGAGCTGGGATTATTAGAAATGTGTTTTCATGGCTCCCAGTGCCCATTCTGGCTCAAGTTTCCACTCTGACTCCATGATAAAGCAGTATAAATAGAACACCAGCCAGTCTTAATCTCACTTGATGTAAATTGCAGTGCAAAATTTCTAGTGTCAGGGACTCTGATTTCTGGAAACTTATCTCAGGATTCTTGGTATATTACCAACGGTTCAGGGGTTATTTTGCCCTGTGTTGTCTGCCCTTTGAAGTCCCTGTGATGATTGTCTTTGTAGCAGTCTACAGAGGTAAAACAAAAAGTGTCTTTGTTCAGTTGTCTCTACCCTTCCAATCATACAGGGCTGTGCAGAGAGATGCATGCAGCACAGGTCATCTGAGACAAGATGCAGAGATTATGAAAACACCTCAGGTCTTGACCTACCTACAAACTTCTCAACATACCCACAGTTCATTTACTAGCTAGTTTGTTGTCAGCAACAAAACTATGTGCTAGTGAATGGTACGACAAGTTTGTGGGATGGACAGTACTGTAATTTAACCCATAAGTGGTGGGCATTACTGCAGGCCCAGGGTCTGGGTACCTATTCAAACCAATCTGTTTCCTAGCTCTGCTTCTACTTCTCTGCTTTTGTCTTGTCTCCTTCATCTATCCCCTTCACTGTAGTAGCCATTTATCCAGAAGGGTGTAAAAGCCTCCTGCTCCTCAGTCATACCTCTCCCTGTCAGACACCCAGTACTCTTCTTGATTTATGCCAGCAAAGGGCAATTCTGCCAAAGTTAGTAGAGTTAAATTAATGAAGAAAACTTGGTATAAGTGAAAAGAATAAATCTATGCAAAGGTTTTAGTGAATATTCACCAATACAGCCTGTATGTTCACTGTTATTTCCCTTATGTGACCACTCATAAATTCAGTTTAAATGACAAGATTGCCAGGTTTATAATTAATATGTGCTTGCAAAAAAACCAAGGAACGCAAGTTAATTCATCTATTTACTATTTGAGATTAATTAGTATCTATCTGACATAATCTAGTTTTTGTTTCAGGTACAAGTGTAGGAGTCACATTTACTACAAGGTTTATAACCAGGAGTCTGATAATGGTCTTTTCCTTTTTTATGTGCACCAAACTGACCTAGAGGTAACCTCCCAAATAATGGGATGTTAATGATATGTTCAATATGAAACCATATAACTGACACATTAGGTTTTCAAATGACCATAACCCATTTAAAATATCACAACCAATAGGAAACCAACCAAAAAGTTTTCAAATAATCCATGACTTAAAACTAACCCTAAAGATTAAGAACCGCTGTCAGTGATAATGTTATTTTAAACCAGATCAAATCAATAGATTCCATTTTTAGTGTAATATTTTAAAAGTGTATTCTGATCTTTATACTTCAGTGCAAGCAACAAGTCCTAATGGTTACAGATGACAGCACTAAAGACTTTACTACAGCTAAAGCTCATTACTTACTGGTACACTAAATGCACAGCATTATTCTATTTATTCACCACCTTTTGTTTATTATATCTGTTCTGTAAAATATAGCTAATAACAACATTTTCTTTATGCAGAATGTGTGCCTGATTAATTTTTACAATATATATCTTGTTCCTTCAGACATTTAATGTTGTTTCATGTGTGATTTCATTACAGTTTGTGGTCAGTAACACATAGTTAAAATTCAGAAGAATTGAGATGGAGCCGTGTAAACTTAATTTGAGTGGGAGACATTCTTCTAGTGACCCATGAATCCTGGTTGCTATCCAAAACAAACATACCCAGCTAATGTGATCTGCCAGGAAAGTGGTCCTAAGGGAGGCATAGAACATTGGACCAAATAAGATCTTTTAAGAGAGGCTTCTAAAGTTTTCAAAACTTTCCAAAAGGTTCTCTGCAATTAGTGTCTACTGCACAGATCAACTTTCCAAGGGTGTGTGCCCTTGCACTTGCATTGCATGTGATTCAGACATGTGATCAGACACAGCCAGGCTAGTGTTTTAATAGGACAAAGTAGTGTATTTAAACTAAAAACTTTGTAATGAGAAAAAGATATTGAAAAAAATCCATCAGCAAAACTGCTGAGTTTACAGTGACTAATGTACTATATTCTGAAATTAGCATGTAAAGTCATGATGCACAGCCTCTGAAATGGTATATGCTCTGTTGGGAAACTTCAGGTGGTATAATCTTTTATGGTCGTCTGAAACTTCCACAAACTGGAAAAGTCACATCTAAACATTTTCTTAAGGGATTCTTGCAACTTCTTTGACTTACAATCTCTTTCTAATGTTCCTCTTTCTGGAGGGAGAATATTCTCCTTTCTGTTCATATCATAGGTAGAAGCAGTCATATATAGGTGGAGCAACTGACTTGGAAGATGAGGTAAAAAGATGCCATCAGATAGCATTAGTCCCAAAGAAGAGGCTGGTCACATTATAGAAGAAAGTTGTGCTTGGTCATTTGTGACTGAATATGAGTGGGAAATAGTCACAGTTCAGCTTTACGTAAAATTGACAGTGCTGGGAAAGTTATTTTGGCTAAGAATTATATTTCCCCTTATGACTGGGGAGAAATGACTAATTTTCTTATTACGGCACAAGGAGGCTGCACTCACACAGGTACAATCTGTTTCTCTTGTAGGCCTTGATTAATGTATTTGTCATTTTTCTTCATGCAGTGTGCTGCTGTTGGAACAATAACTCCTTTGTGGAAGGAGCATTTGCCTTTCAGGCATGAGCTAAAGAATGTTAAGAATCATGTCTCTTAAAATCTCACTGCAAGGTCAGGGCTGCCAAAGTTCCTCATTTCAAGTTGGGCTGCAGGCCATAGCTACATGTAAGGGGATTGCTAACAATTAGTATATGAAACTGGAAAAATCTATAGTTCAGTAAACTCCATATTCTGTGCAATGATGGAAGAGATACTTAGACCTGGACAAATAATAAACTTGCTCCTATGCCTCAAAAGCTACAAAACTCCCCAGCGCTTCATAGCAGTCCAAAGGCCTGAAGTGACACATCAAAAGCCAGGATCATAACTATGTATCACAGAAGGAATTACAGGACTTGCTTTTTATAGTAACTCTTCACACAGCAAATAACTTGTTAGGATCACCTTTACCAGAGATCAGAGAGGAAAGCAGAAAGCACCAGGGAGCAAAAGGGAAAACAGTTCTAAAGTTGCCAACATGCCTTCAAGCAAAAAGTATTTTTTACTCCATATATGCTGCCAAGTGCAATCCAGGTGCATGAGGAAAGTACCTATCTCACCAATAAAACAGTTCTGCAGCAAATAAGCCTTCTCCCACTGTGTTCTGGACTCTGTATATTAGCTGAGGAAAGCCTCCCCTCCTATGGTGCGGCTGCTAAAGATAAACATAATGTTTGCAGAAGTCCATAACTGAACCATGATAGCAAAACTCCAGGCTTCATTTCTCAAGACTAAGTTTTCAAATTTTATAGATAGAGCCTAGTTTTCTCCTTAAACAAGCTTTCTGTTAATGGGATAATGGTGAAGTTACATGCTCCACTGCAGTCACACTGTGGCCTCTACCTAGTGAGAGAGGGACTCACAGCTACAAGTTATGTTTACATACAAGGAAACACTGAACAGAAGCCAAAATTATTCCCAGTAAAGTAAGGTAAAGGGCTACAGAGACCAAGGAAAAGAAGAATAATAGACAGAAATGTTTTCTGTCTACTAGAGAGAGCACTGGAAACCCTGAACTCTTAGTGAGTTAATTTTCAGAAAAGGTCTAAGGAAAAGTTTATTTGTTAAAAACTCAAAAAATCTTGAACTCTAGAAACTGTTCTGGGTCTGGTTCTTTTATTCCACTACATGCTCAGTCAGCCTTGATGTTTTGTTCCTGTATTTAATCTGCTCTCAAACTGAAAATAAAGAACCTCTCCATTTTACCTGCACTTTGTAAATTGATTGCCACTAAGCTGTACATTAAGTTGCATACAGAAACTACCATAATCATTTCAGGGACTAGACTGCTCTTGTGGTTTATTCCAGGGAATAAACCTCTGTGGGCCCCTCCACAGCCACACACACACTCACTCACTCACTTCCTTATAGGATCAGAAGAGAATGTGAAGAGTAAAAGTGAGAATTTGTGCATTGAGATACAGACACTTTAAGAGGTAAAGCACAGCTGCACACAGGGGAAAAGTGAAACAAGGAATTCATTCACCACTTCCCATGGGCAGGCAGATGTTAGATGTTCATCCCTAACCAGAAGAGCAGGGTTCCATCACATGTAACAGTGACTTAGGAAGCCAAATGCTGTCTCTCCTCCCTTCAGGTGTATATGCTAAACATAATGCCATACGGGATAGGACATCCCTGTACTCAGTTGTGGTCAGCTGCTCTGGCTGTGTCCCTTCCCAGCTCCTTGTGCCCTCCCAACCTCCTGGATGGTGAGGTGAGGTAAGGAGCCGAAAAGGCCTTGACGATATGTAAGTCCTGCTTAAAAACAGCTTTAAGACGCTTGTGCTATCACCACTGGTTTCAGCACAAATCCAAAACATAATCCATGATTGCTACTAAGAAGAAAATTATCTCCACTCCAGCCAAAACCAGCATGTGCCCATTTTTTTTTTTTTAGTATGATTTATATCCTTATGACATAAATGGTTTTTGAATTGGAGCAAAATTGTTCTATCAGTGAAGTCGAATGTGTTGTTGTAGCTTAATTAATCAACAATTAGGCAGCACCAACTCTTCAGTCTGTGTATCACAGAATCACAGAATCACTACGTTGGAAGAGACTTCCACGATCATTGAGTGCAACCCATGCCCTAACACCTCACCTAAACCATGGCATCAAATGCCACATTCAGTCTTTTTTTAAAGCCATCCAGGGATGGTGGCTCCACCACCTTCCCTGGCAGATCATTCCAGTACTTTATATTCTTTCCATGAAAAACTTTTTCCTGCTATCCAGCCTACATTTCCCTTGGCACAGCTTAAGACTGTGTCCTCTCGTTCTGTCAGTTCCTGCCTGGAGGAAGAGATCAACCCCCACCTGACCACAGCCACCTTTCAGGAAGCTGTAGAGAGTGATAATGTCGCCTCTGAGTCTCCTTTTCTCCAGGCTAAACACCCCCAGCTCCCTCAGTCATTCCTCACAGGGTTTGTGTTCCAAGCCCCTCACCAGCCTTTGGACACTCTCAAGTGTCTCAATGTCCTTCCCAAACTGAGGGCCCAGAACTGGACTCAGCACTCGAGGTGTGGCCTCACCAGTGCTGAGTACAGGGGAAGAATGACCTCCCTCTTCCTGCTGGACACACCATTGCTGATCCAGGCCAGGAGCCACTGGCCTTCTTGGCCACCTGGGCACACTGCTGGTTCATGTTCAACTGCTGTCACCAGCACCCCCAGGTCCCTTTCTGCCTGGGCACTGTCCAGCCACACCATCCCCTGCCTATAACATTGCAGGAGGTTATTGTGGGCAAAATGCGCTTGGACTTGGACTTATTAAACTTCACCCTACTGGACTCTGCCCATCCATCCAACCATTCCAGATATGTCTGCAGAGCCCTCCTCCCTTCCAACAGATTGACACACACTCCCAGCTTAGTGTGGTCTGCAAATTTACTAATGCAAGATTCAATAGCCACATCCATGTCATCAATAAAAATATTGAACAGAACTGACCCCAGCACAGACCCCTGAGGGACACCACTAGTGACTGTCCCCAGCTGGATGTAGCACCATTTAGCATCACTCTCTGGGCCTGGCCATCCAGCCAGTTCCTAACCCAGCAGAGTGCTCCTGTCCAAGCCCCGGACTTCCAGCTTTTCCAGGTGTGTGCTGTGGGAGACAGTGTCCAAGGCCTTGCTGCAGTGCAAATAGACAACATCCACAGCCCTTCCTGCATCCACCAGGGGGTCACCTGATCATAAAAGGAGACCAGGGTGGTCAAATATGACCTATCCCTCCTAAACCCATGCTGGCTGGGTCTGATACCCTGCAGCCATCCTGTAAGTGCTGTGTGATGACACTCAGTATAAACTGCTCCATTACCTACTGGGTACTGAGGTCAGGCTAACTGGCCTATAATTACCAGGATCCTCCTTCCTACCCTTTTTGTGAATGGGTGTCACATTGGCTTCCAATCATCTGGAACCTCACCAGAGTGCCAGGACTGTTGGTAAATGATGGAGAGCGGCTTCCAACCTCATCTGCCAGCTCCCTCATCACCCTGGGATGGATCCCACCTGGGCCCAGAGATTTATGAATATCCAAGTGGCTCAGCAGTTCTCTGACTGCCTCCTCCTGGATAACAGGGGGACCATTCTGCTCCCTGGCACCATCTACCAGCCCAGGAGGACACTTGTCCTGAGGACAAGCCACCTTCCTGCTAAAGACTGAGGCAAAGAAGGCATTAAGCACTTCTGCCTTCTCCTCATCTGCAGTTACTAAGTTCCCTCCCTCATCAAATAAGGAGCAAAGGTTGTTCTTACCATTCCTTTTACCATTAATATATTTGTAAAAACAGCTTTTATTATCTTTTACAAAAATTGCCAATTTAAGTTCAAACTGAGCTTTGGCCTCCCCAATTTTTTCCTACATTCCCTAGCAGCCCCATTAAATACTTCCAGAGAGACCTGACCCTCCTTCCAAAGATGATACATCCTCTTTTTATTTCTAAGTTCCTTCAAAACCGAATTGCCCATCCAGGCTGGACATTTGCCTCGTTGACTCATCTTTCAGCACACAGGGACAGTCTGTTCCTGTGCCCTCAAGATCTCTGTTTTGAAGCACTCCCACCTTTCCTGAACTCCTTTGTTTTTAAGGGCTGCTTCCCAAGGAACTCTCTGAATAAGTCTCCTAAATAGGCCAAAGTCTGCCCTCCAGAAGTCCAATGTAAGAGTCTTACTGATGTTCCTACTGATTGCACCAAATATTGAGAACTCTGTAATTTCATGATCACTGTGCCCCAAGCAGCCTCCAACCACCTCATCTCACAGCAGCCCATCTCTATTTGCAAACAACAGGTCTAACACAGTCCCTCCCCTGGTGGGCTCACACACCAGCTGCAACAAGAAGTTGTCCTCCACACACTCTAAGAGCTTTCTGGACTGCATTTTTTCTGCTGTCTTAAATTTCCAGCAGATGTCTGCTAGGTTGAAATCACCTAAAAGAACAAGGGCTGGTGATCCTGAAACATCCTCCAGCTGCTTATAGAATAAGGTGTCCACCTCTTCTTCCTGGTTGGTGGACAATAACAGACTGCCAGGAGGGTGTCAGCCTTGTTGGCCTTCCCCTGAATTCTTACCCATAGGCCTTCAACTCCATCATCATTAGTTTCAATTCCCATGGTATCAAAAGCCTCCCTGATATGAAGGGCCACCCCTCCACCTCTTCCCCCTTTCCTGTCTCTCCTGAAGAGTTTGTAGCCATCCAGTGCAGTGCTCCAGCTCTGTGCGTTGTCCCACCACGTTTCTGTGATGGTGACTACATCACAGCTTTGCTGCTGCCCCATGGCCTCCAGCTCCTCTTGTTTGTTACCCGTGCTGCCTGCACTGGTGTATGTGCACCTCAGCTGGGCTACTGATTTCAGCCAGCCCTAACTCAGGCAAAAAAAAAAGAAAAAAAGAACGTTTCTTCTCTTAAAAACAGCCAAGAAGCTGAGGGGGGAGTTTCAGATATATGTACAGGTCTGGGTACCTCAGGAAGCTGTCAGCATCACAAGCCTGTGTTCCCAGGGTGGGGGAAACTCTAACAGCACCTATTGTCACCCTCTGAGGAGGGCTGGGGTGCTGTGTATCAGCATTTCACAATGCATTCACATTGTCTTCTAGCATTAGCATTTAATCAGTTTATGTAATGTGATGATTCTGAAAGGTAGTCAGTAGACATGATGACTCAGGGGCTGTTTTTATTTAGGAAGCTGTTTGGTAAAAAAAAAATCTAATCCATATCCCCAAGTGCCACATGCAGATGCATCTTGAACACTTTCAAAGATGATGACTCCACCATCTCCCTGTGAACATATTTCAATGCCTAACTACTCTTTCAGTGATTTCTTTTCCTAACACCTAACATGAACCTCACCTGGTGCAAAGGCCATTTCCTTCTCACCCTTTCACTTGAGACATGGCAGAAGAGGACAACCCCCACCTCACTACCACCTCATTCCAGGTAGAGAGCCATGAGGTCCCCCCTGAGCCTCCCCATCTCCAAACTAAACAACCTCAGCTCCCTCAAAAGATTTGTTTTCACATCTGTCAGCCATGGCTTTGTTGTGACTGCATATAGCAGAGTTTTAGGATCTTCAGGACATACTGCCTAACCTCTGACTGCTTCTCTAGGATGGTGCAAAACTCTCACATGTCTGTCCTATCTGTGAGCCCTGTGAAGAAAACTCAGATATCAATCTACAATGAAATTAGTATTTAATTAGAGTTGCTTTGCATTAGAATGCATGGGTGCTTCATGGAAATAAAGATTAGAGGCACCAACTTGTCCTATCCCCATTAAAGCCAGGATTCTGAAGCCATAGATCAAACTATCTTTTTCCTCATATTAATGATTAATGTTTAATCCATTACATCTCTGGATTTCTTGGAGATCATCTCTTGTTTTTGTCTCCTGCTTCTGTTGTCTTTTAACAGTCTTTCTCCACTGTTAATACACCTCATAGATCAAGATGGAGTTTCTCAAATTAGGTAATGAAGCTGAAGTATAAATGTGTTTTCAGAAAAAAAAAATAAAATAGGTGCAATATATGCCAGCATACTGAATTAACCCATGTAGTAATTTGTCCTCAGACTGACGTGGACTGTGCTTAAGGACAAAAGCAAGTCACCAAGGTGCCATACTGACTTCCATCTGTTCCCTTCCAGAAGCTTCCATTCATACCCAGTTAATTTGAGTGAAAGAAGGGTTTGTCACCTGGTGAGTTGCATGAAGTGCCACAGCAAACACTTAACAGGCAGTCACAAGTGACGCCACAGGAGCCATCAGGCAGTAGCAGCTCTGGACCACAAGTGAGAAAAATAATGCATCATGGCAATTGCTAGGAGCTGAGGAAGGGAAACTTCATTTTTCTTAGGGGTAGTACACATTGCTGAAGTCCTCACGTGAGTTCCACTAGCCAGATTCTGGAAGTTTCTGACCTAACAATCAGTGGACAACAGCTAAAGGGGCCTAATGTGAAAAACGTGAGTATATAACAAAGTGGAGATCAAATTTCTGAACCTTTTACTACAGTATCTAGGTAAGCACCTAAAAAGTCACTGCTTTCTAACAGTGGTAGGCTTTGTTCATCTCATAAATTATATAGTTAAGTTTGCATGTTTGTGCTACATACTCTTCTGTACACCTTTTCAGGAGACTTTTATTTCAGTAGCACTAAAATGCACATAGTGAATAAGAAATAAATTGAAACTATATCATGGGTTGTAATGATTTTTAGAATTTTAAGAGGTGCTTCTGGATAAATTTCAAATTAAACTAGATGCAAAGTAGTTTTTTTAATATTTCAACCAATGCCTAAAGATTAAAAAATCCATATCTTTTAATTTCCTTGAAATAGTGGAAAGGCCAAACTTCTCTCATGTGTCTGTTTGGTATGAGTTTCTTTCTAACTCAGTGTGACAAGAGAAGCCATCTGTCAACACAGGTCAGCTGGGAGCCAGCTTCATCAGCAAAGAAAATTACACCATTGTGTGGCCTTCCCCCCGTCTGCTGTTTAAAAATGCAGTCCCCAGACCAGAACGGTGAAGCTGAAGCCTCTGGAGAAGACACATGAAACATATGTAAAACAGAGAAGCATTTCATTAGGCAGAATAACACTGCCTCTCCAGAGCACTCAGCAAAGGTTTTGAACCCTGAAACCAAGCTGTTGCAGTGCACGATTGAGATTTTCAAAGTTGTATATGTATTTTGTTTAATTTCCTGTATTGGTTTACCCCTTCCAAAACCTTTCCCCGCTGTTCCCAAATATCACATGGCACCACCCTGTCCTGGACCACCCCCCTCCTTCCCTCACTGGCCCAGAGTTTCCTCCCTCCCAGGCTGTGCCCTGGAAAAAGGGAGCACAAGGGCCCAAGGAGTTCTGGCACGTGGACTGCACTGGAATAAACACCTTCCCAAGCCCACGCCAGAGCCTGCTCCATTATTCCAAGCCTGAAACCACACACAGCCAGAGACTGAGGAATCCACGAACTGTTTTAATTGGTCTGGGAACTACTGCTTGCCAGTAAGCAGCACAGAGAGACCAAACTTCACCAAGCTTTTCCTGTGTTAATAGCCACGGGCATTATGGCAACTTCTAGCAGTGGAAGATCTCTGCTCACCTAAGGAAAATTGCCACAGATGTTTCAAAACTAAATCCTTCTTTCAAAATTACTGCTTGAGATTAATTTCTCCTCATATTTTCCATTATCTTGGTGGATATCTTTGCTAATAGCCCCTCCCAATTGTTTTGCACCTCCCTGACTAGCTGCAGGAGTCTTTTTTCATGCTCTAGAAGAACAAGTTATCAGCCTCCCCATTCCACCTCCTTACATTTTTGCACAAGCCTAGACACCCTTGAGCTCTGATATGAAAAAGACTGGGTCCTAGTGGTGGTGCTTCCCACTTACCCTGCCACCTTTGGGACATACTTTTTGTTTGCATCACAAGGATAACATGAAGCAAAAAGTGTCATCAATTATTAGCAAGCAAAGCCATGAAGCATGCCATAGGTTCTCGTGGCTAGTTTTGGTGCTCTGGGTGTTCATGACTATCATGCTCAGAAAGAAAACTAATCTGCAGTAGGCTTATGTGCATTTGTTCAAGATTCATGTCATTTACAATTACTTATATATGCATTAGTTCTACAGATATCTTTACAGGCTATCTTTAACATCAGTCAAGGAATGCCCAGTATACTGTTGTTAATACCACGTATTTTTAGTTAGGAAAACAAGTAGAAAAAGATGCACATAGTGGACATTTTTTTCCTTCTTTATAATGAAAGGGTAAAACGAGACTTAATAGACATGGCCCTTTTATTTTCTGAGTTGATCTGTAAGTAGGCAAAACTCCTTAGAAATCTGAATGATAAATGGAATATGTTTCTCTGCTATAAAACTGATTAAAATTTTCTTCTCCCTCAGAAAATTTTCTTTATGTGTAAATCAGTAACATTGGCTGTCAAAATATTAACAATGTAAGCATGATAAAACATGTAGAAGTATCTCATGTTGGTGTGTGTTCTATTCCCATTTATCTTTATAGTGGAACAGATAGTTTTAAGTGGACTACAGCATTGCTATATGAGATGCAAAAGAGTGGTCAGTGTCAGGCATGCAGCAGAAAATTTATGCCACATTCTCCTCCCTTATGTGAAGCAACAAAATGTTTACAGATAGGAAATTGATGAAAAAAATGGGTCATATGAGAGTCTTCTAGTCAACTATTCATTACATATTAGAAATCTATTTCCACAGGTAACACTCTCTGCTCTAAATCAGCAAAAATTACTTAGTACATGGGGCACTGTCTAAATCCATAGCATTTGTTACTCTGTAAACTTAATCCAGTCCAGTACCTTTTATAGCTTTGAGCATTTTCAACTTTCTCTTGACATCACAAGATGTGGATTAGTCACAAATATACAAAATCAGAGTAGTTTCCACCCTGTAAACTCACTTTATATTTCCAAATTTGTTTTAGAGACCCTGTCCTTCCTTCTTCTTATTCACCAGGGTGTATTCACTTGGCAATAAGGTGCTTTTAAAAGCTCAAGGTGGAAGCATGACTAACTCATTCTAATTTCATTATATTAATTTGCTTAAATGTGTCACCAATAAAGAAAGACAATGACATCCCATAACATGAGTGTTTTGAAACAATGATTTTTTTTTTCTTTTTAAACTAAGAGTAGTAGTAATGTTTTAATAAAATGTTCCTAAGATTTTATGGTCTTTCCAAAAACTGAAACATTCTCGTCCCTAATTTAGCAATCATATTTTTCTGCTGCCTCTTTTCCAGTGTTTACAGCTATGAGCTTATTGAAGCATGACATGTTCTTTCTGCACTGCAGTTATATAATATATAATATCTTTTTATTCTATTCAGTGGTCTACACCCAGGCTGTTCGCAGGTGTATGTAGGGGTACTGTTTCTTTAACTGATAAATACCTAAGCAGAAGCCTTGCTATGAATGTAGCTTCTTCTAGAACAGGCAGAAAAATCTTACCCTGTTCCCTATATGTGGCTCCATTGTTACAACTAAAATACTACGGTTGAAAAAGAATTTTTAAGAGAAGGAAAGGTGCTTTTTAATGCCAGATGTTACAGCACTTAACAGCTGTAAATGTGTATTATCAAATCCAAAATAAGAGGAGCAGATTGTGACCTTGCAGCAAGGCCTATACTGCCTCTAGAACACAGATCCTCTAAGTAATTGCTGATTATCTTGAAATACAGTGTCTACTAACATGCAAAACAAAAGCTGAAATAAAAATTATTAAGCTGCACTAGGAAAATCTTATTTCAACAACAATGAATTCTAAAAATAAAATACAGTATGAAAACCCCGAAAAAGTTGTTCTGTACAAATAATAGATACAAAAGTGAAGGTGAGTTTCTGAAGAATAGAATGTATTTGTGTGGTTACAGCTCTGTGCTTTCACCAATCTGCACGTAGTGCTACCTGAGAAGTGCTGGGCAGAGATGCACAGAGATGGCTCCAGGAGTTGCTGCTGTGTGAAATAATGTCTTGCACTGGCTGACAGCATGGCAAGGAAAATGGGAATGATGCCTTCCTGTCTCTGCCATGTCTTTGAGAAAGAGATGACATTTGGAGGTGCCACAATGTTGGCCAGGTAGGACTGTGGGGTATATATGCATATTGTAGTACTCCTACACAGTCTCTAAGGTTGGACTGTAAGGTTCTCTAATGTTCCACTGTAATAATAACTTTTGGAACACACATGACCATAAACAAGAGGAAAATCGTGCAGAGAAATGTTGTAAAGAATAATTGCAGGCTCTTCTTTTTCAGTTATTTTATATTCTTTGTTCCTTACTCTCCTAAAAATATTCCTTATTACTGTTTGCAAACAATAAAACCAATCACTTATTCACTTTCCAAGATACCAAGGGTTTTCAAATATTTTTGAATGTTCAAATTTATTAATATTGCAGCCAAAGCAAGTTGGTTTTCTACAATTTTTGTAAATGTCATTAAATTCACTATGGTAGAAATTTCTCCCTGATAGAAATAACTGAAATAAAAATAGAAAACAAGTGTATTTTCATTCACAGCATAAGAAACTAGGTGGGGAAATTAGAATGTCTGGCCTTTAGGTGAGGATACTGGCATAGCAGGAACCTCAGAAACAAGGTGGGGGGAAGCCAGTCGATGTCATACAATAATATCACAATGTGAAAAATGCAGAAAATATCACTTAGGTCATGCCAAAAAATCGAGCAATACAACATGTAAGAAACCTTAGCATCAAAACAAAGAACTGACCATATTACTTTGTAACATAGCCTCTACATTAAAAGCATGAGCATTACATGAAAATCTGAAGCCTAAGTGGGAGGCAGACAGTACTGAATCTGGGTTACTGTGCCCTAACACAGGGTCACAGCACTGCCTGAGATGCACTAAGAGATTTAGGGAAGTTTTGGGAGCAGGAACACAAATGTATCAGAAGTCTTCAATATTCAAGTATCTAAGGAAACAAACCTACTATTGCAAACTTCAGAGGTATTAAAATATCTGAAACAAGGTGCACTTCAGAGCCCTAAAGCACTATATGACCAGAGAACCTCAGGAGCACCCAGTAAGTGGATCCTTGACGGCACTCAGCAAAAGTGAGACCTCTGCAGAAAAACTGACCAGGTTCTTTTTTGCAGTGGAAGAAATTTTTTTTCATGGTAGAAAAAATGAGGATATTTCCAAATAAAACCATCTTCTGAAGTGGAACAAAATAACTTTTTTTTTAATGATGCTTTCTAGTGTGTCCTCACATTTCAGGAAAAAGAACTTGCAGTTATGATAACTCAAGGAAAACATGATCTCAGTAGCTGAAATCAGTCTAGAACAAACAAAATGCTGTGAATTACAATTAGAAAGCATAGGAAATAAAACAGAAATCAGCATACTGCTGCACAACTTTGAGGTTCATCACTGTCTCCAATAGAGTGGGCATATATGGAAAATGAGTCAGGGAAGAAAAATGAAGGTAGCTAGAGGCACAGGCCACACCCAGTCAGGTAGGCAGGGAATCCTCATTGTGTAATTAAAACTGGGGAGAAATATGATTCAGGCCCTCAGATAAGAGGGAAAAAAAAAAGAATAGCATAGATAAGTGAGACACTAAAGTCAATGAAGAGAGATAAACTACAGCATAGAGGGAAAAGCACAACTGGTCTCTGCCAAGGCAAGAAATGGTAACTGTCATACAAAGGTTGAAACCAACATGAGGAGATGGCATTTCACAGAACAGGTGGCAGATTGATGAATCCTTGCTGCAGGATGTTGAGGATGTCATCTCAGTACAAATGAGGACAGAGAAAGTACTAGAAGAGAGAGCTACTAAGAGTTAACGAATAGACAACGAAAAATAGGTTAAGAAAATGCCAGTCACATGGGCATCCACTTTAATGTTGGAGACAGAAAACTGAGCAAGACAGGCTCTTGTCCTGTTATGAACAAGGCTCTTGTCTTGATATGAACTACAGCATAGCTGTGAATTTTAATATTAAAAACAAAAATCAAAGGGCTTTGATTATGGGTCTGAAAAAGAAGTGCTGGCTAATCAGAAAGATTAATTTAGACAGTGGAATAGACGTAAGATCTTTCTGAAAACATACAGTTGTTCCTAATACTCATCAGAGGTACTTGGTCTGGTCAACTGGGAAGACCATTCAAGATGACAAAAAAAACCCAAAACCCCAGCTAATCTTAACAAACTTTACTGTAGTATTTTAATGTTAGTCAGAAGAAATAAATTTTCATTTTTATATATATTTTTGAGGAATTAAAAAGTACTTGTTATTTGACCATTTCTAAGTTTTCATTAAAGTGTATTTTACATAATGCACATTTAAAATATGCTAAACCATACCAAAACCTCTTTTTTTTACTAAACTTAACCTGATCTAAATCAAGAATTATTGCATGGTTTAAGGGAAAATTTGGTGGCCCATGAAATAAAACTCACCCTTCAAAGCAAAATATCTTAAATAAGCTTTTATGCCTGCATCACAAAAAAGAAACCTCTGAACCATCTCACCTTCCTTTACCAATTCTTTGTGCTGTAGTCTACCAAAAAAAAAAATTAAAAAAAAATTCCTGGATTATCTGAGTGAGTTTTCATCTTGATACATGAATTTATTACAGGAAGAACTATCTTTCATTGGAACAATCTCACCAGGAACATAGTAATTGCTCCTAAGTACAGGTACTTGATTAAATAGCCCAGTTCCAGAAGAACTTGTGAGCACGTGTAGCATGTGCTGTACATATTCTAGGGAGACAAAGATTTTTTAAAAAGGGACACTTTGTAATCTGCATAGAGTCTTACTGATCTCAGTTATTTTAGTTTGCAACAATGTAATTAGATAATGTTATCGTGGAGAGAATGATATATAGCTATTTACTCTCATCATTCTTATCCTATCAGAAGACTATCTCTGGCAAACACTAATTTGCCACAGTTGTAGTGTAAATAATGCAGCTTTAATCAAAAGCCACATATGGTCAGGCTTATACAATAAAATGTCCACCCACTAGTCTTCCACTTGAATTCTGTGGTTTTTAGTATGAATACATCATGGTACAGAACAACACATTGAAACAGTCGCAGTCAAGGCACAGAGGCAAATTCAGATAAAGAGATGAAATTCTCATTTAAAAATACATCCCTGTGCTCTGTAGTAGGCAGAAACTTGTACTTTGTTTATCTGTGTTTGCTTGCTCCCACTGCTATCATTCAACCAGAAGTCCGTGGGAGTTGCACGTGTCACACACAGCAGAAGACAGCATCATACTTGCCTTTATAACCCACTGATGTTCACTTGCAGGGCAGTAATATTCTGCCATATCTCTCTAGTGTAGTGGGGTGGGTAGTATACCTAATGTCCTGGCGTGGTGTGCCTACACAAGACAAAACATCACATCAGAAGAATGACTGCATGTTACTCTAGATATAAGGAACAAATCTGTTCATAATGAGAGTGGTAAACCATTAGAACAGGTTGCCCGGGGAGGTGGTGGATGGAAACATTTAACATCAGATTAAAGGGGGTCTGGGCAATTTTATCTAGTCTAAGGTGTCCCTGTTTATTGAAGGTGGGTTGGACTATGTGACCTTTAAAGATCTCTTCCAATCCAAACCTTCCTGAGGCTTTGATTCTACGTTGGTGTTACTGCAAGAGAAAGCTACAGTGAAGGTGTCTGTTGTGACAGGATTTAAAGGCTGTGGCTTGGTGGTGTAACAAACTGTTTGGTATATATAGGAGCAGATAAAAGCAATGAGATGCCCTCCCCCACACACCCCGATCCTGTCCTAAAATTAGCTAGCATTTTGTCTTGGGGGTTTGACTAGTATGTCACTTCCCTCCCAGTTAGAAATATTTACCAACCAGTTGGTATCTAGCCATGGACAGTTCATTCTCAAGGGTTCTTTGCTAATATTTTTATTCAGACTAAATAATTATTTTCCCTATCCACACTTGCTACCCTGGTATTTACCTGTGTACTTCTAGCTTTTGCCATACTAAACCAAATAGGCCGCCACTTTTGGGAATATTTTAGCTGACTGCATCCTGCAGGCAAGTGTGCAAATTCAAATTATGAGTTAACTCTGGTGCAAGAAACAGCCAAACCAAAGCAGTTTAGAGCCCAATTTAGGATAATTTCCTTTACTTCACAGCAAAACCCTTTTCTTTCTATTGAGTTCTCACCCCCGTTTTCCTCTAGCTTGACTAATAATTTCTATGTGACTTCACATCAGAATCTCACTGAAATTCAGAGTGAGGTTGCTTTTCTGTGAAAAATCTGTCATTTCCTTAGGAAAGATAAATGCTGACACAGCTGTCTTTGATATGTATTTTATATTCTTTTATATATCTTTAACCATTATTCTCCTCAGTATATCATAATGCTTGGCATGTTATTCAGATCAGGCTAAAAAAATAGGAGTTATTTGGATCGCTTTTCTTAATATTTTTCCTCTCCTGTAATACAGCCAGGAACATTGCCATTTTGCAAACAAATATTGTTCCACTCTTCTCAGTAGGCTCTTGTAAACACTTTTTTCTGTGCCTGTGATTAAAGCATGAGCCATTTTAAAATCCGAAACTCTCAAATGCATCATCTCCTTTATGTTTTGGTTCCTTCTCTCAGCTAAGATAAAATCCAGTGCCATACTCTCATTTAAATTTACCAACCTTCATCATCACAAGACTGCATCTTCTGAAAAGTGGTGCAAAATGTGTATTTGATCGTGGGACCATATGTATGGTACACATATGGTATACATACCATATATATACTCCTTTTAACGTGTACCCCACCATCCTTGTAGCTAAACTCCTCCATATTGTTATGTTTTTTTTTTCCAGAGGTCAATAAAACCTTTGCTACCTGTTTTCATTTCCTTCTCAGCATCAACCTCATCTTTGGGTTGGGCTGGTATCACTTTGCTCCTGCATGTCTTGTTCTAAAAAAAATGGCTTCATTTGTTGGCCAGTGGGTTTCTGTCTGGGTTTTTGGTTATTTTGTTTTGATCTTGAGATGATTTTTCTGCCTCCTACAGGATCTTTCCAATTTCTGGAAGCTAAATCCAGCATCCCAGATATACACAAATTTCATCACCACCATAAAGGAGACAGGTTAGTTAGTATGACTGGCAAGAATGATGAGAGAAGTTAGGGAAGGAAAATGTGGTGAAACATTGAAATCTAGGAAGCTGAAATATATGTTCCTAAAAGAGGATCATAATGATGGAGTTCCCTTATCTGTAAAACTGGCTGGTTACTGAATGTTGACCGTTGAATATAGATAATAGGTATTTTATTTCTTCTTATAAAACAAGAAGATCATGTTCTCTTAAATCTTTTCTTAAACTGATAACTTTTTCAAAAATATATGATATTGCTAGTAGAAAATATTCCCTTCTGGAAGGGATAAACCTTTATTATCACTAGACTTCTTCAGTGCAGCATACCAATCTACAAACAAAATAATATTGCCAAAATATTATTGCCAATAATATTTGTGGTTGCTATACCAGCAGATTATCATTTCAGAAGAAAAGCTGTAGGACTGTCAGCAGTACATGTGTCAACAAAAGCATGCAAACAGATATTTCAGTGTATTTCATTCCAGATTTACTTTTAGTATATTCATTTTTTCCTAACTGTTGTACAAGCTATTTATTTTGACAGCAGTGGCATATTTCTTTTAAAGCCTTTCTGAAAATAGTAAGTTTGTAGTATCTTACACATTTCTCATTAAGGCTGGGCTTTTCCTGTTTCAATTATTTTATTCCAATTATTTGCCATTTAAATTATCAGATTAATTCACCAAGAAAAGGTACTCCAGAAAAGCAGATGCAACCATCAGCTGCCTTGCAGCAGGAAACTTCCATTTGCAACTTCCTAGTTCTCAGTCAGGATAAATTTAGATTGGATTCAGTTCAGGTTTATCTCCCTTAACCATTAATTGTATGGATAATTCAGCTCAATTTCAGTGTGACTGGAAATGTTTCCTAAGGAGAAACCAGGACAGCAAGACAAAAAAAGCAGTTACTGCTACTCAAGATTAAGGGTAAGAATGGAAAATTGTACAGGATCTGATTTACAGGGGCTTTTTTCTCTACAAACTGTTGTCAACCCTGTCATGGTAACAAGTATCAACTTTAGTTAGCCTAACCTGAAAAATATGAAGCAAATTGCAAATTACACAGTGAACTTTTATATGAAAAAAAAATAAACATTGGTGAAGATTTAGTTCTTCAATCTGAGAGATTTTCAAAATACTCCTTCCCCACTGAAAAAAGAAATAGGTGACTTGATCAGAAATACTGTGGCAGAAGCAGCGGACAACATTAAATTAAGTCTTAAAATATTTTTAGGCTGTGCAAAAGGCAGATCTCCTTGAATTGAATATCTAGAAGATGTGCTGAGGAGGAACCTCTAGGACATCAATAAACCAATGTCTAAGAAAAGTAATGGTCTTAATAATCCTACATGAAATGTGAAATAGATCCATTCTATAGCTGAGAAATGGCCCCAGAGAGTTACTTGCTAAGGAGAATATGTTAGAAGATTAAGAAAAATGTTCTATTGAAATCATTATAAATGCTCCATTTATTACAGAAATAGATAACTTGCACTGTTTTGTAACAGATTTGTGGCCAGCTCAGAGGCATTTCAGTAAAGATGGCTTCAGTGGGAAAAATGGATTACTGACTTAGGTTTCCTTCACATTATATGCATCCTTATAAATAGGCTTTTACACAGATCTGTTATGAGGGTCATAGCATAGACCTGGAAATAGAAAGACTTTCTGAAATTTAAAAAAAAAAATCGGTAATGTTTTTGGGTTTTTTAGAAAACCTTTCTGAGCTGTGATGTCAGATGGGGCATTCACAGCCCAAGGTAGGATCACAACAGGCAGTTCACTGTGCATCTCCACTACAGAGTTCCCCTGGATAACTGACTTTGGTGACACTGGCTCAGCCAAAAGTGTCTGCACTGCTGGATCACAATGATGTTTGCTCCGTGTTGTGGAGGAGAGCAACAGAACACAACATTTCACGGGGGATACACGAGTATGGATGGGCATGTGTGTGCACGTATAGCCAGGCACAGGAAGCCATTCCCCAAGCACCACACTGTCTTGGCACAGATGAATCATCTGGGAAAGCACTGCTGGAGAACACAACTGTTTATTCCAAATACATAAATGGCAATAGTCTGCCAGTAAAACACCATGAGTTTTGTGTTTCCGTGTTGCTGCTTCTATTCCAAATTCTAACAGGCTTGGAGAGGATACTAGGACACAGACTTGTTCCAAATCTCATAGTTAGTGTTAACCCTGTGTCAGCATCATTTGCAAGGCCTGTGTCATAGCTGTTGAACACTGTATCCTCTTCTTGATACCATGGGAGAAAGAGGTGAAAGCCCCATGCAGGACAAAAGGAGATTATATCTATGTTGCATTCGGAGAAGATTGATTCAAATAGTTCAGTAACCACTAGATAAAAGATGAGTTCTTTAGCTATATTTTCTACATCAATTTAGAATATTGATAGGTAATACAGCTCATATAGTGCAAGAACTAGTCAAATCTCAATGTCTTTCAGAATTAATGTAATCAAAAAATCACCAGGCTTGAAGGATTATCCGCAGCCAAGAGTCTGAGGAGGCACAGAACACTAAATACAACTTCTTCTCTGCAGTTTTGCTGAAGTTGTACCATCAGCCACTGACGTGACATGAAAATCATGTCATGTCATGACATGAAAATCCAAACACTTCTTAATTCAAAGTGGTTCCTCATACCAGTTCTCATGTCATGAAACAAACCCAACCAAACAACCAAATAATTCCCAAATTAGTTTTTTTTGTATTTTTTTTAAAATATGGCCTATACCATACTTTATGAGCAGTTTCTAATTGGCTTTTGTGTCTTTTATGAATATCAATGATAAAGGCTGGGAGGCATGACTAATGTCCTACAGATACGTGTTAAAAGGGGATAGTTTTCTTTCATGACTGAGTATTTCATTAACCTCTATCCTGAGTGATCCACTCAGGATAAATAATATTTACAGGCATAGTTTTCCTTTGAATAGGCTTTTTTTTTAATTGGGGTTCCAGAACTTTCCAGCTAGAGATGCCATTTCCAGTATCTTATGAGACTTGTGACTTGTCTCAGTTACCAGCTGAGGTTCTGCACCTGAATTTTCACCTGGGCTTTGACTTCATTCCCAAAGGATGATGATTAATCTAGCAGGAAGAACTTCAGAGCACAAGAGGGTGTTATCAATCCGTTTCAGAACTCATATTTGTAGTACAAAAGTTATCAGACAAAGTTAATAAAAAGTTTTTCTATAATTTAAATTTTAAATGTCACTTAAAATTCTTGCTTTCCATTTCAATTTGTATATCATTTTTCCCATCACAGATAAATATACAATCAGCTCAGAATCCCAAATCCTCTTCTGAAATAAATCAATTATGAATTTTTGGCATTCAGTTTTTCTGTTACTTATTTATATTTGGCATCAGAAAATGTTCTGAGAAAACTTTGTACTGATTCTTTCCACAGTTCTCATCAGACATCTGCAGTGGCCCCATTTTTTATTTTAAAGTAATTTGTTATTATTACTTTGTTTCCTGAAGATCATCTCTGCTGCTTCTTGGCCACCTATCCTCACTTAGACTCAATTCATAATGATGTTCTCTATTGCAAAAAATTGGAGTACTTAGGGAAAAATCAGGACTGAAAAACTCATGCACTATTTCTTCTATGCTAGTGTGAGAGATTCACTATAAAAGCGTACAGTGGCAGTTTTTATTTGCTGTATGTCAGCTCAAGAAGTTCACAGGAGATCATGAATTCAGTAAAACCATCCATATCTGATGCCTGTTAATCACTTCTCAGCCTCATTTAACACCATTTGCAAGCTGAAGTGTTAAAGTCACAGCTGATGCTGTTGGAAAGGGTTATCTTGATACAGGCATTCCGAAAATCCCATTGCAATAGGTGGCATTCGGGTTCCACTCTGCTTCATACACCAGGGAGGAGTATTTATCTATAGCTTTTCAGATTACCAAGACAGTTAACCATACACTCCATACCAGAATGACACTTTGAACATATTCCATCTGTGAAAAGGTAGCATTATTTTCTCACAGGTTGACAAGCTGTCTGTTTCTGAGGACAACAGTTATGAAATAGGAAGTCTATAAGGAGTGATGGTGAAGAGAGGAAACAGAGAACAAATGTCATCCTGCAGAATACTAAATGTGAAGATATTTTCATCATGATGATCTCATTACGAAGATCATGCCTAAGCCCTTAACTTCTAGGATTTCTCTACTTCCCTATTCAGCTCCAATTTTGAGAGGAACAGGCAAGGCCTCATACCTTCATATACTCACATAAAATGTGGTCAAGTTTTAAGGGCACTGAAGAATTGGAGAAGTGTTAAATTTTCTTTCATAAATTTCTTGATAGTGAATGAGCTCAAACCTTGTGGGAAAAAATGTGTTAGACCTTCAATTATATGAGCAGTTTGTATGGTTTTATCATTGTCCTCCAAACACAGCTTCAGGAGAAAAGGATTTGGATGTTAAGTTTTGTCATGAATAAATGCAACAGTAAAGCCTCTTTGTTGTACAGGGATATAGTTCTATATGTAAAAATACAGTTATTCTGTAAATACAATATATGTTTACTGTCAATATACACTCAGAGCCTGATATATAATTACATATAGTATAGACCTGCATTATAAAAAGAATCAGAGAGTAATTACTCCTTGTACTTGAAGCCCATTTGGGAGATAAAGGTTTCCACAGAACGTAGTAGTTTATTGGTAAGACAGAATATTGCATTTTGAGTCAAAATTACTGGCAATCCACAGCCTGTTTTGGCTTTCCACTGTATTTGAGAGCAGTACACAAAATTCTTAATGATGATTTATCACTACAGAAATTCACTCCTCCTCCACAATTTTGCCAAAAAACAAGGAGGAAGAGAAATTCCTTTTTTTTTTTCCTATACTGTGAAGCTTGTTGATTGTACATAAAGAGGACTTCTAAGTTTCTTAAAGTTTGTGTATTTTATTTTTTTTTGGTGGAAGCATGCTTAAAGCCCCCATTAGATATCCTTCTATGCAAGCTGTTGAATGGAGACATCCTAGTTATTTACCTGGTTGACAGTGAAGAATACAAACCTTTCATAGACCTTCTGTTTATCTGTTGCAAGACTCACACTACATATACAACACAATTCTAATTCTAATGCCTAATTCAACAAGATTCATACTATATACTTAACTTGTCCCCTCTTCTTATGTGTCTATCAACCTGACTTGATTTTTTTCCAAAAAATTATTCACCTACTTTATCCTTTCTCATTTTAAAGTGGGCCTATTAGTTTATGCTTTAAATTGAAAGAGTAATTCTTAGCACACTGTGTGAAGATTTAATTGTGCAACTCTCGTTAAATCACGCTGTGCAGAACATTCCTTATTCCCTTAAGTGCCCTTTTGTTGCTGGACTGAGAAGGGGCCTGCACTGCCAGAGACATGCCTACCCATTTCAGTGAGAATGTCTCTAACTGGCTTAATTTCATTTTTGGGTCTGAGTTCAAAGTCCTTGAATAACTGGTCTCATATGTGTAATCAAACTAAACCAGGCATTCTGAGTTCAAGAGAAGAATTATTTAATTAAATGGCTGGATCTGGTATTTGGCCCAAGAGAAAGGGTGCCTGCATCAATTTGCAAACATAGTCCCTTCATTTGTGCTAATAGTTACCTCTGGCAAACCAACTGAGTGAATTTCAAATAGCTAAAGCAGTTTAACTATTTGGGTTAACAGTTTCCAAGGCTGACTTCATTGTTTCCTACTCCTTTTTTTGCCCCTTTTTTTTTTTTAATTTACCTAATAGATTTCAACACAAACTCGGTCCTTAGAATACTGTTTCATTCAATGAAGAATGAGATTAAATGTTAGCTTTGATTATGTCATCTCTGTAGAAAAAGATATTTGATGATGATTTCAAATTAATGCAGACTAATGCTAATCTCTTTCACTGTGGGGAAAAAAACTTTAACAGAACCCACTTTGATCTGTAGTAGTTTTCATTACAACTACACTAAATATCACCTATCAGTTAAGAGGAATCACCTGAAATTTAGATAAGCAGAGAAATTCAGCAGAGGGACCTTCACTTGCTTGGTGCTGAATATTTACTATAAGGTCTTACTGTAAAAACTGCAATAACCCTGAATAAAATTCAATGCCTAGAATAAGAATTAAATACATAATATTGGAAAGGTAATTATGGTTGTGACTGTACAGTTTTAGTCCAAAAGTGCACTATTGAGGATACCATTTCCACTGGATCAGCAAGATTGTTGAAACAAGAACATGTTTTGCTTTGGTGGGTCCTCTGGTAATTTCTCATAAGCAATTCCAGCCTGAGCAGCGAAGGAACTCTTTTGAGACTGACAAGAAGCACGAGAAAGAAATAGAGAAAAATGCTCTACTTTATAGAAGAAAACAGGAATGATAATTAGACCTCAAAGAAGTGGTCTGTAAGAGAACTTTTAGATATATCCAGGACACAAGGACGTCATCTGAGCATGAGAATTCTGCCACAGGTACTTTCTTGTGTGCACATACTAATTAATAATATAAGGAGATTATGGGTTACACATAATTTTCCCTGGTAACACAAAATTTTCTCTTGTTACACACACATTCCTTGTTACACACTATTTTCCTTCATTTTTTGTGTCAACTACATCTCAGGTATCCCTACTTGATTTAAGGCTGCTCTCTTTCCCAGCAAGATAACAGTATAATGCTACCTCCAAAGGAAGGTAATTTACCACCTCCCCTGCTGCACCATAAAACATATGGAAGTGTACCATAAATAAGAAAGTCTCATAATTGCCAAAAGACAATTATTAAATAAGAAGAAGACATTTTGTATTGAGCCTAGAGGGATAAAAGCTAGGGGTAGACATGATTGCTTGTATTGATTAGGTAATCTTGGGAAACTGCTCAAGATGCACATTTTCCCCAAGATTAAAGGACCTACTGAAAGAATCCATCTACTGTAGGTTTGTTTTCTTCCATTTCCTTTTCACAGTACCCACTATCACGCTTGCTATATTCCCTCAATTTTCCCTCCTATCACATCTGATGAGGCTCCCTCTGCAATGTCCCCTTTCTCCTGCCTCCCCATCCCTTCTTTTCCTTCCCATGGCCCACCTCTTTCACTAATACCCTGCAGTCCCCTGTACATATTTTATATACCTTCTTGGGGATATGTAGACAAAAAGCAGCATCCTAGGGTTAATGAAGATAGACTGACAGGCTTCTACCAAACACGGTGAAAAGGGGCTGAGTTCTCTCTGCCCTGCTGTGGTGGCAGGAGCCTCTCACCTCTGCAGACTGTTTACATTTTTACAGAACCCATAGGTGTCTGCTGTCTCTGAGACAGTCCCCTGCCCACCACCATACTTCCTTGAAATACTCCAGAAATTCAAAACATAAAGCCCAGTTGCACAATCTCCATTTCTCTGGAAAACATCCTTTAAAAAAAATACTATAACGTTACGACTACTTTTGGAAATAAAATAATCAAGAATATATTTTAGACTGGGAAGTACAAGAGAGTTTGAAATTTTCCAGGTTGTGATTTGAAATCAGTGTTCTGACACAAGTTGTACAGAGTAAGAAATATTTTTAAGGTATAGCTTGATAACATCTCTTAATAGTAACCTTTGCACATTGTGGCAGAAGATATACTGTGATATCTCAGGATATTCCTTCTAGTTTCATAATCTTGTGATATTTGCTCTGTGATTTAACATGTTTTTAAACAATGTCATATAGCACAACTAAAATACAGCCGACTGGAAGGAATATTCTCTCACGAAATTAAATAAAATAGTAATTACCAGGAGCAGATGTACTCAAAGCTGATGAACACATGGATTCAGACCTTCAGCTGGGGGTGAGGTAGAAAATCTGCACTTCTTACTAGGAAGACAAAGATCCAGCAGAACATCCTTTTCAAAGAATACTTTGTAGTATTGTGTGAAACTTTAATTTTCCCTTGAATCAGACTGATTTTTGGCTTTGTTGCACCTTGTGAGTGGCAGAGGTATCAGCTGCCACAAACTGCCAACTGCTATTAAAGCCCCAGCTGAGTTCAGATATGTGTCTTGACCCTTCTTTAATTGCACTGGGCTCATACACCTGTCCTGAGGTCAGAGGAGAGATTAAACAGGAAATAGCCTGGAGAAATCAAAAAGATTGAGGAGAAAGTCATTAGAATGGCATATTCAAGTGTGCTTGGATATCTTAATAACAAGCAACTGAAATTTATTTCAATACCATCTAAAATTCTCTCTGCCAGAATTCTCTGTGCCAGAATTAATGAGTTTCTCTAGATTTCACATTCCCTCATATTGCACCCAAGCTTCCTGCTATCTGTAAGACCTCCAATACTGTTTTTATCTTTTAATTTAAAAAAACAATCTCCCATGCATTTTGTATATTTTTGTACCCCTAAATAAAGACTTGAACAACTATGGAAAGGAAATCATTCATAAAGTTTTCTACAAACCATTTAATCAGGTTTTCTGTAGTTTATGATGTATGCAAAATCAATTAAAACAGTCTCTGATTCATGACTCATTGTTGTCCTCTGTTGTAAATCAACCTCTGCAAAGTTTATAGCTTGCTTCTCATCTCATTTAAATGCAAGGTCCAGCTGGGGGGAAATAGCAAAGATTTTGCTGAGGTTTGTGCTTTCCCCAGTTTTCAAGATCTGTAGAATGGTATGTGTTCACTATTGAAATGGAAATATCAGTTGAAACCTCGAGACTGCTGAAAAAAACCTTAGCATAACTCAGTAGGTGGCATTTTTCCTTCTGCACTGATATAAATGACTGCCCCATGATTGTGCTTCTGAAGATAAGAGAGCAGGTACTGAAGTACTAGAGCTAGTCTTTGACTGAGAGGAAGAACTGAGATTAAAAGCTACTTTCAGAGTTTAAAATTACCATATTGTGACTAAGAAAGGAGGACTTGTAGTTCACAAAACCTAGTTTATTTATCTCAAGTACCAACACAAATACAGGCTGAATGATCAAGAAATCATGGCATCATCAAACTGCTGTGGTACACAATTGATGCCCATGCTGTGTTGGCTTTGTTGTTCATCAGATCCAAGGTGCTTAGAACAAATTATCTGAGATTAGGCTTTTCTCAATAGTAGAATAAATTTACATACAGACTCTGTGGCATTTTTTTAAGATGAGGAAGAGTTTACAGTCAATATGGCTATACCTCATTCATGTAAATGCAAACCATCTTTACAAACTGTCTTGTTTGTTTTTCCCTGTGCCCTAGCCCTTTATGCTGACATATATTTTTCTTCAGTTATATTTCAGTACCTCATGAATTGATTCATTTGTATTCCATGCCTGCTTATTGCACTTATGTCTGAGATATGAAATTCAACACTTGCAATCTGAACCACAAAAATTAACATTCAAGTGCAGTGTTCATTTTGTCCCTCACCTTGGTGGAACTTTTAAAAAACTGTATCTTCATTAAACACGTGTAAAAATCTCTCATGCAACCTAATTTTCATATCAAAATATAAATAAGAATAAACAGAAACCCTCAGGAGGAAACAAGTAAGCACATAGCCTTCTTAAGTTTTCTTGAGCTTTCAAGTGGGACAGGATTAGACTTACATTTTTTCTCTTCTAAGCTTTTCTAACCTCAAAAAGGTGCCAATTGAAATACTTACAGCCTTCTATCATTATGAATATTTTTTTCTGACAATACAGGATAATTAGTCTATAAAGACAAATAAACTAGCAGAAGTATTTGCAAAGGAATTTTATTTGCTAAGAATCTTGTGCTGTGGAAAAAATCTGGGCTACTGTACCAAGCAATATATCTGAAAAGGCAGTATTCAGAGGCATGTGTATATATATACACAGAAAGCAGACTTGTGGGCTTTCTCCCATTGCTCCTGGTGTTAGATTAAATAAAGTCTCAGACTGTATGAGCTAATGTTTATTTTATCCTTTCTGAATTCTTCAAATGAAATCTGCTCCTCTTGATTCAACAGTTCAAAAACCCACACCAGAAGTGGCATTTATTTGCCAACATATGGTTATCTGATAAGAATAAAGATCCAGGAGAGCAGGGAAATTTCACAAGGAATTCATGGGGAGATAAGAGAATACAGACCAGTAAGCACCAGAAATTACACATATCATTATTGTCCTGGGGTGAGTTTATGATGCTGAATTGTATCCCCATTCATCTGTTTAGCCCAGAAATAAGTTCTGCACTTTTAAAAGTAGATCAGAGAGCAAAGGGGAGGAGAAGGGGTGGAATTTTTTCATGGCTGTATTCAAAAACATATGAGTGGTTCAGCTCTCTCTCTCTCTCTCTCACAGACAGTGTTGTCTGTGGCAGGGACAGCAAGAGAGAGAGAGAGAGAGGAGCATTTTCCTTTGCATTCTTGCTGGTGTTCCTTACTAGCTATGGCAAGGAAAGTTTTCCCAAGACTGTGTTTTTTTTCCTGGAGCTGCTCAGCCCTGCTCTGGACTGAAAACACAGAAAAACACCAGGAGCTCACACCTGTGGCCCACCAGAGCCTGGGACACAGCATTTTCCAGCACAGGAGGGACTGGTAAGAGACTGAGTGAGCCAAGCCACACCCCACAAAAAGGACTCTCTGTCTCTCTGAATTTGCCATCTCTTCAGAACAGGAGTTTCCATCATTTAGTATTATTCATTTTCTCATGTTTGTGAACACTTTGCTTGTTGAATAAAGTTTTTTTTCCACTCTTCTTGAAGAAGGCTTAGCTCCCAAACTGATTGGGGGAGAGATCACTTGAATTTGCTTTCTGTAAAAGACCACTTCAGGAGTTTCCTCCCAAAATTTGTCCTAACCAGGACAATTATGCAATTAGAAGGTATATTCTGTTAGAAGATAAATTATAAAACACTTTACAAACATAGTGGCATATCACAATGCTCAAGCACTAACTTCCAAAATTTTAATGACATGCTTTTTATTTTAAAATCTTTTAAACCAGATTTTAAAATAATTTACTTGCACATGCCCATATGTATTGTCAAACGCTTCTTAAAACACCATTTTGGTTACACAGTCAAAGATTGAGGACTTGTGAGACACATTAAATATAGCTCCAGGCAGCCCAATTTGTCCTCCTGTGTGACTACACCACACCACAGCTAAATCACAGCAGTTTTTGGGATGAAGTTCTGCTACATATATTAACAGCAGATGAAATTCCTATGGAGATCTTTCCACCCATAAGGCTTGGGAGACTTTTAATGAATTTGGTACAGAAGGAGAGATCTGACAGTGTTTGTAATGCTGGAATTAATTCTGGAATCAGTATCAGTAGAAGTATTATGGGTGCCATGGAATGTTTGTCATCAACTAGCATCAATAATCAAGTGTCTCATTAACCAGACTGTTACCTAAGACATTGTTTCTTTCCAATTTCACAACTTAGTAATAAGTTTATTGCTAGGGAGATCTTTGAATCATGACATTTAATTTAAAATAATTTTTATCTTTCTGACAATGTTTTGCTATGCAAATGCACAACTCTGGCAAAATATTTATAGTAATTTCTGGTTTTGTTTTCAAGAGATGACAGAATGAGTTCTAGCTTGAACTCAATGATTCCCTAGAAAAGTGAACAAAGGAAAAGACCATACAGAGGTTAGGGTCATAAAAAATCACTGTCATTTTCCTGTTGTTTTGAAACTGAAGGGAAAAGTATTTATGAAACTGTAAAATTTTATGAATAGTTTTAAATCACTCAGAATTAGGTGGCACCTCTAGGGTACACAAAGATATAGGGTCATCTCATGAAAAGCAAACTGAGAGGGGCACCACAAATTTTGTCTCTTCCCTATCCATGGTGTGTACAAACTCAGTCACTCTCGGGGAGGGACATGCAGACTTGGTAGCAGACCAAGGAAATAGCCCAAAGTCTTACCTGGTGCAGTGGAAGGCCTGTCTTTTGAGGAGCACAGGGCTTTGGGGAACAAGTTCAAATTAAGCACTTGCCTGTCTATCCAATCTGAGAGCACCTTGCAGAGCCTTGCAGATTCAGTTAGGACATTCAGATGCTTCACCTCTGCACTGGGATCCTCATCCTCCATGTTAAAAATCAGCCTTGTTTAACAATACTTCCCCTTTGAAAGACACAGCAAGGGACCAAATGATGCTTATTGCTCTGCTCTTTAAATCCTGTCACTGAGAGCATGCCAAGAGACATGGACTTTCCCTAGGTACATTTACCTGTTTCTAAAAAATTGTTCAGGAAAATGCTCATCCCAGACTCATATTGGTCCCACAAACTACAACTTTTCAAGTTCAGAGCCATGACCATTTCTGAAATCATAGCATTGCTTCTGAAAACAAAACTGCTTGTAGACTCAGACTTCAAGATGTTTATTTTTGCCTTATTGATTCAGCCATTACACAGGCAATAACCCTAGTTCATTACAAGCCTGATCAGTATTAGTACAAAGCCTTCTTATTCAGGCTCTGCATGCCCTTCAGGCTCTTCAGAAAGGACTTTGTGATGGTTGCTGCTTCTCAGACAAAGTGGTTCCCCTTCCCTTTTGTGAAGGACTTCATACAACCAGGTTTCAAGCAGCTCTTCATATCATTTGATGGATTTTGACGTTTCTGAGTCTGATGGTCAAGTATGCACACAACTTGGTCCTCAGGCAATTTGTTGCAGGCATTCTGGATCTGGTTTTGGTCATATAGTTTGTCCCCAGAACCTCTTAAAAATGCTTCCTAAACCCCTGCAAAGGTCTGAAGAGGTTTCATCCCACTGTCTGTTAGATCTAACCTAATCATGCCAGTTGTGGCCACATGGTGCAAAGGGAGCACATTCAGAGAGATATCCCATGCCAGGACTGGTGACAGACATCTGTCTACTGGACAATTCTGACTTTTGGTACATGCAAGAGAAGTCTATTTTCACTTCTGAAACTGAAGGTTTTTTCCATGTCTGTTGTCAAATGTGCCTCATACTTTTGTTTCACATGGACAGCCTCAGAGTCCCTGATTTCCCCGGGAGGACAACTACAGCATTATGTGCTGGAAAAACTTGCCATCTATGAAGCATGTACCAGGCATTTCTCCTGTACCTTCATGGCTAGTAGTTAAAGCAGTGGAGAACCATCCCAACATCTTACACTGGAAACTAAGGAAGTAGAATAACCTTTCCACTTTGCTGGAAAGAAGTTCATTTTTAGGGCTGTTTTATGCAATATTAAATTCAACTATTTGATATGGTGCATAATTCTTTGAGGTTTAGAACATGGTGTTGTATCAACAGCTGAGCCTTTTGAGGCAGAAGGCAAGAGATTAGAGGTGCTCTCATATACCAGGCTAAAAACAGCTGAGACCCTCTCCAGCTCCTAAGCTAACTGGAAAAGACACTCCCTTGTAATCTGTTTCGGACATTTTCCCCCTGATACTGCAAATGCAAAAACACCCCTGGTCAAGTGGAATAAGGATGCATCTATAGTGTGAACAATAGTTCTAAAAGTTCCTATTTATTTACCTATATAAAATTGCTTTTCAAAAAATACCATTGTGTCTATTTTTAAAAGCCTTTTCTTACTGTGTTTTGCTTATGACAGGTAGTCTTTTTTCTTAATACCATGGAATTAGGTCACTAATTCTAAAACTTTTACATTTTAGAAAAAAATTTTATTGCCATGTTTACAAAAAAATATATATCTTCATTGTAGGTTCTAGATGGTGATTTGTTTAATTTTCATGTAACTTTGTGTCTTAATATGCAAAAACCAGATATTTTATCAACCTATGCTAGAAAATTATTAAAGATTAATTATTTCTTTTTAAAAGTCTTCTTTTTTTAGTTTATTTGTTTTATAGCACATGCCAGACTTTGTGATATATATTTTGGGAAGCAAGTAAAAAATACATATTCTTTGAAGTGGAAAAAATGCAGCCAGCCAGGTTAAAAACGTTAACAGAGAGGTATGGAAATATACAATACATTAATTTGACTCCCTCTGGAAGCATTTCCTTAAATGAAGCAAAGCATGACTATTTCTTTGCCTATTTCAACAATAATCTTGTTGCTGCCCCAGCTCTCGCCATGTAAAATCTTCTGTATTTATAAAAAACCAACCAAACTAGTAAAAAAAAAACCTGAGAGCTGCAATAGCAATTCAACGTGCTCAACCATAAAAAATAATTTTTCTCTTATGTTGGTGCTCCCATTGTTTTGAGAAAGTTTGAATTGAAGTGCAGACATATGCACACCAAATCCAATGCAAGTCTGACACAAATAGGTTGAATGGGATGAATTTCACAGGTGAGTACCATATGAAATCTGGAGAAGTCAGCCTGCACAAAACCAGTGGTCATTTTCCCAGGGCTTTCAACTATACAGAAAACGTTGTAATAATTTTCAAAACTTTGCAGTACTTCCTTTTTAATTTATTGCCCTGATGCTAGGAAATGTCTTTGACCTGCTCTCATAGACCCCAGGCATTTGGTTGCATTTGTTTCACAAGTAAAAGAGCACACAAAATGCACAAGGATGATTCTCAAACATTTAGATAGAATTTGGGGAACACTATCAGACATCTAAGAAATACTTACAAAAGATTTTGAGAATGAATCAGCAAATTTCAGACTTTTTTTGTGTTTCCAATAGCACAATAGCACTGAATTTCACCCATTGCTATCAATAGTGTCAAGTAATAATGGTTGTCTTACACTCTTCATTTAATTCTATCCTTAAAAGTAGGTATTGAATTTCAATTTACCCTTCTTACTTCTACTATGTCAATTGTAATGAGGAACAATTATTAATGAATTGTGAGGATAATAACAGGAAAATTGTTTCCCCACAATAATGGAAACTAGACAGCACCTGCTGTTTGATTTCTGTGTACTAAAATAAGACTTTCATCTTTTATTCGACCCTCTTAAACAATTTGATGTAAAATATATTTTAAAATTCAGCAATGAACTTTTTGTTTTCTCAACTGAGATGCTTTGCACGTGTTTTCGACTGAGTTCAAAATCTGACTTTTTGTCAAAGAGAATTGAAATCCTAAGAGAGAAGGTTTTTTCAAACCAAATTATAACTCATGCTTAAGAAGTTGGGGGAATTGTTTGATTGTTTTTCAAAAACTAGATGCAATTTCATTACTATTCTTACATTTTGCATATATGACTGATCCCAGAGTGTTCATTCCTAAATAAGAGAGGTCTTAGTACATGTCTGATTTATGTCTTGTCAACACCAGCTGTCTGGATAACACAGAAGAGTCTCTGCCTTTCAAGTGAGTAACAGACAAGAAAAAAGGCTGAGATAAAGCCACCTGACAAACATTGCTTGCTGTCACTGTTTTAGTCTAGGGGTGCAAATTTAATTTTTGACAGTTGCCTGACATCTAGCATTCACTAGCAAAATTTCTTTTGGCTTTCAAAGGTGCCTTGGACTATCCAGTGCATCTGGGTTTGTATATCCTTTATACAGACACCAGGACAGAGACTGATCTTATAGAACACAGCACTGTGAGTTGCACTTTAATGACTGCTTGAAGAACTGGAAGCACTGCCTAGTATTCAGGAAGACAAAAGAAATGCTAGTCATGGTTGACTATATATATAATATTCTGGTAATCCATGATGTCCTTGGTTTATATCTGCAGTTATTCTCAGTTTGCACTATTGTGACTGCAAAGAGCCTCATTAGCCACTTATATTCCCCTTTCCAAACCTTACTGAGCTCACACATTGTGGCAATCAATTCAAGAGGCTAATTTTACGTTATCATTAAAGAAGTCCTGCAATTAGTCTTACACTTCTTGCCTTTAATATTTTACTGGATGTCATTTTATTCTTTTGCTGTAAGAGTTGGCAAACATACTTTTCTCATCTACTTCCTCTTTTGCATTTATTATGTTCAGTAACAGTAATTAATCTCCTCTGCAAGGCAAACAAATCTAATCCTCTCAGTTTCCCAGAGGAGTGCTTTCTGGATCTTTGATTATTTCTTGTCACCTAACTGCACACAGTATTTTATTTGAATTTGGTAAATAACTTGGTTGAACTATCACATTCATCTCCATGCAGTCCGTCTCAAGGGGTAGCATAGCACTGGTTTTTGTATTCTTCTTGTGTCCTACTATGTCCTCATTAGCTGTATTTTCTTCTCAAGTTTTCTTTCTAAGAGGTCAAAGTTTAGCTTGAAAACCAAACCAATAATGAATTATCAGCAATGCAGATTGGTTCTTTCAAGTTTTCTAACCCAGCCTTTTTAGTTTTTTTTCTGAAGATTTATTTTTGTGCATTCCCTGCCTGTGAAAGTTATTCAATTATATTTACAATATCTTAAGTTATTCAATTTCTCTATCACTCACCTTGCAAAGAATATCTGAAGCGAAGATAATACCTAGATGGGAATTGTAGTACCTCACTGCCAAGTCTGTCACTATTCACATCCTGTCTTGTGAAGCTTCATGCACTGTTCACTTACCAGACTTCTGCATGGAGATTCACATACTCCTGAGGACCCAAACCCACTTGGCAGCTCTTGTGATCTCTCTGGTGCTGCTCTTGGATGAATCTCAGTCTTCCCAGTTCAGTCGTACAACTGCTTCCATGACCTCTTCTGGCTTCTCAGCTACTGAGGGAAAGTGCCTTAAAAACTTGTAGAAAGCACTGAGGAAACTGATGTTTTATCCCCATCTCAATTTGCAAATGATGTGTTTAAAAACCATCTTGAAAGTTCTGCATTTACCAGCACAAATTCTGTGTCAATAGAGGGGAAATTTAGTCTCAGCTTGGGAAGGTAGCACAATAAATCCACCTGTCCTTTAATTCTATTAATGTATTATTAATGGCCCTTGCAGGCAAATGAATCAAGCACAGACAATTGCAACATTTACTGGTGTATGTGTCCCACAAGGTATTTAAAAATAGGCAAATTGAAATCTCCCTCTATGCTCTCTTCTAGCAGCCCACCACTCCTAAACAGGCTTATGAACTTAAATCTTCATGCTCCCACAAACCTGACACAAAGGTCCAGACTATGCAAACACCTGTCAACTCTCCCTCACTCAATACCCTCACCCATCCTCTAATGTGCTAAAAAAAAGAACAACTAACTTCTTGTGGCTGTATAAATTGCCATATGGTTTTCCGCGGTCTGATAGTCTGCAACTAGGAGAAAAAGTACAATATTTCTGGGATTCATGTACTGTGTTACAGGAAAAAATCCACTGTTTGCCTTTCCACATTACACACATATCATCAGAAGTTAATCCTCCTAACTGCAGTCATTACTGTAACTCATTTGGACAGGCTGTCCATTTTGTGTGGTTTGATCTTGGAGCACTAAGTATTTTATAAATCAAGTGGTATTTTTTTCCATATCAAGCTTTGTGTATAATGGACATTTATTTAAAAGCACTGCATTTAATTTATTCCTTTCTACTGTAAGCAAAACAACAGACTTTTGGAAAAACTTCATCATTTCACTGGATAACAATCTATGGCTCTCGGATAGATGCTGTAAAAATATTGATTTACTGCTTTGGGCCAATATTTACAGTAATTTAACTTCTCGCTTAACTCATGTATGGTTAGGTCTCACAGCTGGTGTAATACCTGGGTTTTTTTAATAATTCCTTAATTCTATGCACCACATACTAACCATATCTTCAACAGTTATTTTTTATTTCTGGATGTTGTTCACTTTAATGAAGACAATATGAGGAGATGGTAATAACAGCATATTTTCATGTTGAATAAGGAGACAGCTTTTGCCAGGATAAAATGTAAGTAAAATAGCACTGCTCCACTTCTTCTCTCCTCAATTGTATATCAGTATTTAAATCATGTATCAGTATTGAAGTTCATGATCATAATCTGGCTATAAGCATCAGTGGATATAGCTCAAGTGCCTCACCATCCAAAATTTAAGATGCCTCCAAATTTAATCATCATAGAATTAATAGAATCATAGAATCATAGAATATGCTGAGAAGGCATATATATATATATATATATGGAAGGAACCCATCCAGATCATCAAGTCGAATTCCTGGTCCTATGCAGGACACACCAAGAGTCACATAATGTGCCTGAGATCACTGTCCAAATGCTTGAGTTTTGTCAGGCTTGGTGCTGTGACTCCTTCCCCAGAGAACTTGCCCCAGTGCTCAACCACTCTTTGGGTGAAAAACTTTTACCTGATATCCAATTTAAACCTCCTCCAACTCGTTTTCCTGCCATTTCCTTGAGTGCTGTGGCTGATCACCTGCCCCTCCACTTCCCCTCACAAGGAAGTTGTAACTGCAATAGGTTTCCGCTCAGTCTCCTCCAAGCTGAAAAACCAAGTGACCTCAGCCTCTCCTCATAAGATTTCCCCTCCAGACCTTTCACCATCTTCATGGCCCATCTTTGAATGATCTCTAATAGCTTAGTACCTATTTTACATTGCAGCACCCAAACCTGCCCCCAGCACTGGAGGTGAGGCTGTGTCAGTGCAGAGCAGAGCAGGACAATCCCCTCCCTTGCCTGGCTGGAGATGCTGCCCCTGATGTCCCCAGGACATGGGTGGCCCTCCTGGCTGCCAGGGCACTTGTCATCTACCAGGACACCCAGACCCCTTTCCATTGCACTGCTCTCTAGCCTCTCTTTCCCCATTCTATACCAGCAGTTGCCACATTCCTGGTGCAGAATCTGACATTTGCCATTGTTAAACTTCACACATTTGGTGACTGCCCTTCTTTCTAATTTGCCTAGGTCACTCTGCAGGGCCTCTCTGCCCTCAAGGGCTTTGACAGCTCCTCCCAATTTAGTGTTGTCAGCAAATTCAGTATTCCTTTGAGTCTTGGCCCTGCATTACCAGTGGCTACTGGGGAAGTAGAAGGAGGGGGTACAACTGTGGTTGCCCAAAACACATTTTACTAAGTCGGTTGGCAAAAACCAGAAGCCGTACACAGTAGCCCCAGGGGATGAAGTGCTGAGGTGGGCAGCCAACAGAAGACTGATATTACAGGGAACGGCATATTATACAACCTTGGTAACAGAAGAAAGAACCTATGAACAAAAACATAACCATATATGGAAAAGCAACTGACCAATTATTAACACATAACCTCATACAGAAACTATGACATAACCCATATTAACATAACTGAACCCATAATCCCACACTTCTCACCATAATCTATCTAGTTGTTCTCCTTCTCAGCACTCCCCTTCTCAAGGCCTTAAGTTGATGCCTTCTGTGGGGTCAGCCAGGGCCAACTCACTGCCAGTCCCTGCCACAGGGCTGGATGCCAGGCACCCACAAAAACCACTCACTAGGTCCCTTCTGCAGTTGCAGAGGAGACAAAATTTAACAAAGGGTTCAGGAGCTGAGATAAGTACTGGGAGAGATTGCTCAACAAATACTACCAAGGACAAAACAGATTCAACTTAATGATATGAAGTGAACTTACCCCTAACAAAATCAGAGCAGGGTAATGCCTCCCATGACAGACAGTTCTCCATTAACTTCTCCAATGTGAATCCATCTCATGAGCAGCAGCTGCCTGTGAACTGCTGCAGTGTAAGTCCATCCCACAGACAACAGTCCTCCCCAAACTGCTGCAGCATGGGGCACTCTTCCATGGGGTGCAGCCCTTCAAGGATAGGCTGTTCCAGCATGGCAGCCTCTCTCCACAGGTCTCCCCCAGGCTGACAGCCTCCTTTCAGGCATCCACCTGCTCTGGCATGGGACTCCTCAGCCAGCTGCAGGTGGATCTGTGCAGATGGAGCTGTGCTCCATGGGCTGCAGGGGCACAGGTGCCTCACCATGGTCTGTCTGCACCATGGGCTGCAGGGGAACCTCAGCTCTGGTGCCTGGAGCACCTCTTCCCCTCCTTCTCCACAGAACTTGGTGTCTGCAGAGTTGTTCTTCTCACCTGATCTCACTCTGCTCTTCTTTAGCTGGAATTAAAACTACACCACAAGCTTTGTTCTGATTTCTTCTTAAATCTGTTATCACAGAGGCATTATCACCATTTCTAATTGGCCCAGCCTTGGCTGGTGGCACATCCATCTTTGGAGCCAGCAGGGACTGTTGGCTCTGCCTGACATGGTGGAACTTTCCAGCAGCTTCTCACAGAAGCTGTGACCCCACTGCTACTAAAACCAGGCCATGCAAAACCAATACAAAGTTCCAACTCACAAAACATCTCCTCACGATCTCCAGTAGCCTGTTTCCTCCCAGGGAAGCTGAGTGCAATCTCAGTCTTACTTTCCCCATGCTTTGCCAGACAACCAGCAACTACAGGAAAAAATCTCAATTTATACCTATGCTTCGAACTTTGCTAGTGTAATCCAACTTTGTCTTTGGAACTGCTATCAGAAAGGCATCAGCACCCTGAACCCTAAGACAGCCACCTTCTGAGGCCTCAGCCAGCTCTTTGCTGAGCTCTCCACTTGGCATTGCCAAAGGCTCTTGCAGCTTCTCATCTTTATGCCTCAGCATGCACAGCTCTTAAAAGCCACCAGGAAAATCAAGTTTGTCAGTCTAGTCTGTGGATTTTTTCCAGATGAAAACTAAACTTAGCTTTATATTGAAAAAAAGTATGTGGATATTGTTCTCTTTCTTTACAAATACCTGGAAAGTTTCTCTCTTTATAGCCAACTCAGCAGTAAACATTTTGTTGCAGTATTTCTTTCTTGCAGCTGAGACCTTTTAAACAACCCTGTATAACTTAAACTTACAGACCTTTATATTAAAGCTTTTCTTGCTCAGCTTCTGCTCTTATGCTGAGAATAATTTAGAATTTATTTTCCTTATTAGAGGCTTTTTGTACGACTTCAGATTCTGCTGATGTGACTGTTCAGGAATTTCAAGAGTATTTTAGGTTCTTTCTAAATATTCAGCTTTACATTTTGCTTGTATATACTGAGAAAGCATTCAAACACTCCATGTTTCCACTCACTTACACTTGTCCCCAATATATAGATACAGGTTACAACTGTAACTTCATTTTTTTGCACCCAAAAAAACTGGCATTCCCATCAGCAAATGCCTGATCTGCCAGCTGAGTATTTGGCTTTTCCTGTGTGCTTCTTGATCACAGAGGACAAAGTGGACTTACACATCTTCTTCACTCTACAGATGTAGCAAGGTTAGAACAGTACTCTGTCTTGGCATTCTCATATTCTGCTTCTTGCTTGTGCCCACACTGGCACAGCAGTTTTATGTTTGTCAATGCATTAGTAGGGCACATCACCATGAAACTTCTCTTAAAAACATTATTTTAGCTTATAGGAGGTATCACTTTCCCATGCTTTCTCCAGATTTTACATTCAAAAGTATTTATTAGTTCCATCTTGACCCAGAAAATAGTTTTTGTGAATGTTTTGTGGTTATATCCTGCTTATCTGTACTGAATTTTAAATTCAGAGGAGGGATGGAGCAAAATATTAGGAGAAGGAAATGTTTAATTTCTGTCATATAACCAGCATACTTCTGTCCATCAATCAAAAGTTAATTTATTTTCTTAATTTTTGGTATGTAACTTCAATTGTTTCTTTCCTCTGCCCTTGTTTTTTTTAATTCTTACAACAGCTGCCAATTAAATTAATGTCTTCCAGCAGGTAGGAAGAAGATGCAATTCATGTTGTGCACAGATAATATTAAGCATCCAATACTGTGAAATTACACACTCCATTTAAAAAGAGTCGAGAGGAGGAGGAGGGGGTGGAAGAACAAATTATTAGCAGCCTGTTTGTCTGTCACACTGCTGATAAAATCTGGAGAGAAAATAGGAGAAGAGTGGTTGGGAAAGCAGTGGGATCTTACACTGTAGGAGGCCTTCTTGTGATTACAGCTCATGACACAGGGATTTTGCCCTTCCTGTCAAAAACCAGTTTGGTAACCACTTGCACACACCTTGTTCAACCTGGAAGAATGGCTAGTATGAAATATTCACCAGGTGTGCACTTCAAAAGCTTATGCTAGCTACATTTGCTATGTTAAGTCACTTCACCTGGAAATACATAATACCTTTATAACACAAATTGGCTCTCAAAGGCTGCTCATCTGTTTTCCTCTGTGTTTTATGCAGGGACAAGAATGTTCCCTTTGGCAACTGCAGATGACAGCTGTGGATGACAGCCATTCTATCAATCCTGTCTTTGTTTTCAAGACCTCCCTCATCACATCCAAGCCAATGTCTATTAGGCTCCAAGACTTCTTTCATTATTTATCTTTAGAATCTGAAGCTGTGCCCAGTTCTTTCAAGGTTTGGAGTAAGTTTGAAGGTCTCCACTAAAACTTCTCTAAAAAGGAAAAATCAGGATACCCCTATCAAAATACAAAGTATCAAATCATATTCAGCTGCAGATCCAGATTCTGGACAGTTCCAAAAGTCAAATTCAGGAGTTTGGGGTTATTGTTAGTGGTAAGTGAAAACACCAGCACTCCTTTCTGTGTAAGTGAAATAAGCCTTCCCTCTAGAGTCTGCCTAAAAATATCCTGGAGGAGCATCCTTACTGACATATGGACTTCATCAATTGATCTTAAAAAAACCTGAAATTTGCAGATGAACACTGAGTGGTTATTGGATTGCACCTCTGCAAAATCACAGCACTTAAAGAGTCACCTTTATCTTAAGAAGCAAATTAAGCTTTTTTTCATCAGCATAACAATCTTCTTTTCTCTTTGGGTGACTTGTATTCAGTAGTGTCTCTCTGTTTAAATAATACACTTGCCTGAAATAAAAAATGGTATTAGAAAACTACATGAATATGATGTGATGAGGTTAACCACTGTGCTTCTGGTACAGCCATCACAGCTGTCTGATCTGTGGCAGCTTGCTGGTGATTTGAATGGTCCATTAAATTTCATGGTCTGATTCTTCTCTCACCAGGAAGTCTCGCAAAACGAGCTTTTGAGGAAACCAAGCAGCTACCCAACTTGCATATCTAAAGCTGCAGTTATGCAGTCATTTAACACAGATGTCTCTACACTCCTTCAGACCCAGAAGAGCTCGCTCAGAACCATAGGCAGAGGGTAGAGGGCTGGAGCCAATAAGGTTTAGCTGATCTGATCTAACATCTCATCTCTACCTCTACTGAGCCATTGGCTGCTGCTGAGAGAAGGTGTAGGAGCCAAAGGACCAAATCCTGTCCTGACAACTAGAGAAGGAAAAAGCTCCAGTCATTGAGGCACTCTCCTCTGATTTTGCCCTTTCCTCATGGAAATGTGTTTGGGTAGTATTGTGCTTCCTCTCCTTCCCCAGAAAAGAGTCCCAAGGTGAAAGGGGGATGATGTGTGGAAGCTGGCATGGCTCCTCTCAGGGGCTAAACGTATGTGAGCAGAAGAAGGAAATGTGGACAAAAGATTCCTGGCATTTGTCCTCCCAATTCACCACCTCATACAAGTTAACCCTGCTTTCCTGGAGATAACTGAGTATCTGCTGCCCATTGGAAGTGATGAATGAATACCTTGGTTTGGTTTGATTTGTTTGCATTTACAGCTTGCAAGCGCAGCTTTCACCTATTAAATTATCTTCATCTACACACACAAGTTCTCTCACTTTTACTTTTTGGTTCTTTCCCCCATCCCACTGGGGCAAATGAGCATCTCTGAAGGGCTTGGTTGTCAAATAGGGTTAAACAACGACAAACCTTAAAATTTACTGATCTCTGCCAGCCTTCCTTAGTCATTTTTACCTTCTGAGACTCTTGAACACTCTTTCCAATCCTGCCTTTAAACACTTTTCCCACTCAAATCAGCTCTGCTGTGACTGCAAAACTGAATTCTGCCACTGAGCCAACCCTGATGTTTTCTTCACCTGTATTAACTGTACATATACAGATTCCCAGGTGTTTGAAATATTATGGTACGTGAATTTATTAACACACTCTTCTGGCAATAATTTCTGCATGAGTGACAGACTGAAAATCCTCAAATACAAAGCAATATTTTCCTAAATACAGCATCTATAAAGTTTTTACCAGTTGTCCTGGTTACAGGAGTAGGGTGCCAGTTTAGGACTATGTGGGTGTAACCACACTGTGTGGTTCCAAACCCCCCTACTTCATTTCTAATGAACTGTTAATGATGGGTCATTTGCAGGAACTCCCTGTGCACACCAGACACCTCAGGCTGCAGGCTGGGTGTTAAACGAGATGAGTAAAAAGAGGCAATCCTGCAAGGCAGGATTGGCAGAGTTAAGAATTGTGCATGTTACAGATGAATTCTTCTAGCTTTAAAGTGTAGGTATTTATAGCATTTCTGTTGTTCAGAATATGAAACACCAAATTAAGACATAACACCAATGTATAGAAACAATGTAATTGATATAAACAAAAAGGTGGTTTGAGAACTAGAGCTTCCTTTTTCTTCACACCTATGACTCGGCTGTGGTAACTCCCTCTGAGGAGGCACCAGCCCAGTAACATCCATTCTGAGGGGTCATCTCTGCTCTTGGGCCATAGTGGACTCAATGACACCAGCAGAAGAGGCAGATGCAAGGATATCAACCATCAAGGACTCCCAAATATCCCATGACTCACAGTATTCCATCATTCCATTGTGAAACTCCCCGCTCTGGGGGAGATATTGAGCATTCCCACCTGAACCTGAGCTATAAATCTGTGGATCTGGGGACTTGGGATAACACCACCACAACTTGATGGATGCAGAGGAGGACCAGAACTTCCCCAGGACTGCTGCTTTTGACAAGACTGTGACCATCACTTCAACAGGACTGCAACTAATCCTTGATAGGACTGCTACCATCACTGACCAACAGCGTTCCTGTTGTACTCTGACTTTGTGGGTTTAAGCCAGTTTTTGGTGTATCACTGAATTTATTATAATCTTTCTATTCAATTGTAACTCTGGCCTGAAATATCTCTTAAAGTAAATGAATGGGATTCATTTTTTCTGCCAGTTTACTTCCAAACCAGTACACCAGTTCTTCTCCAACTCTCCCAACAACCAGGCTCTAGCTCTCAAACCACCTTTTTGTTTATATCAATTACATTGTTTCTATACATTGGTGTTATGTCTTAATTTGGTGTTTCATATTCTGAACAACAGAAATGCTATAAATACCTACACTTTAAAGCTAGAAGAATTCATCTGTAACATGCACAATTCTTAACTCTGCCAAGCTGAAGTCAAGTTTGAGCTGAAAGCATTTGGAAATATCCCCAAGTGATATTTCTCTCATCACATTTTCCAAGTAAATTTATCTTTCATTTCTGATGTGGTTGCTGCTGCTTAGTTTTATTTATAAATCTTTGAAAATAGGAATTTATAATGAACACACAGTCAGTTTCTTAAATTAAAACACTGAGGCACTAACAAGTAAGCACCACTATAATCAAGCTAATTAAAAGGCCACGTTAAGGATAGGAATCTGCATATGAAAAGGAACACAATTTTCCTGATGGTAGTTTTACTATCCTCTTATATTTGCATGCACCCTGTAGAGTCTCAAGATCATTTGAAGCTAATCTACTTAAAGAAAAATCAGGTTTTTACCCCTTAATCTCTTTAAACTAAAGCAATATTTCTGGTTTTGACCAACAGGTTCTGCGTTTTTCAAAGTTCATTCTTTGAAGAATTGAAATACTTTAATTTATCCAGAGCAGCAGATGCGCAGCACACTTGGGGACAAATGAGATGAGTGAGCTGTGTACTGAATTTTTAATGACGTTTCCCTGGTAGAAACTTCAGAAAGCACTTTTGAAGACTACAATCTAACTCGGTAATGAGCAGTTTTCTTTAATTCAAAACCGTGTAGAAAGATTACTATGGAATTCCATATTCAGAAGCTACTTCAGGACATTTTGGTGTTAGCTTTTTTTTTTTTTCATTGCCAGGAAGGTAAAAAAGTGGGACAGGAAAGACACTAACAAAGACCAACATAAGTTGCATACAAATCCTCTTTCCCTATCCAACAAAAATACTTTCTGTGACTAAGTTTTACTTAATAAAATCCCTGTTTCGGTGACAACTATTTCAAGCAGAAAAGACTATTTAGGATTTGAAACATTTCAAGTAGCTCTTAAGTATATGATGTAGACATAAATTCACAGAGAAGGACATTGAGGTCACTTGGAGCTTAGCTGTTAAGGAGCACGAGACTCATACCTTAAGTTACAAACTGTTTTAGCTGTAGTTTTGCAATATATCCTTACAGTTCATGTGCTAAATAAACATTAAAAACTCAGTAAGTCATTTAATAATCTTTAGAATGATTGCTGTGGACTTGCAAACTTGCCATATATAGTGACTGTCAATCATCACAGTCTCTCTTACCTGTCCAGACAATGTCCTAGCGTTGGTAATGATCCTGTGACTCAGAGAGCACATGCATTGTGGACAACTGGTTAGTTAGCTGTGGTTTCCTTTATAGTGTTTCTTTGACTACAGTCTGGTTTTTTGCTGGTTGTCTTTAATAAGAAATCAGAACCAAAGTTTTTCTGGAAGTTGACTGCTACCTTATACATTGTGCAGATCTGCAAGTGTTTCCAAATGTGTAATTTCACTGCTCAATGAAAGACTTACACAAGTAAGTCAACACATCCTGTCACATTCTTGCTTTTCTTTTGTGGTTTAAGTTCCCTCTAGTTGATTTCCAGCAAAATCAGATGTAGAAAACCTTTTGATGACAACAGTTAAACAATGAAGGTGTTTATAATAATCTTCCAATCATTCAATTAGATTAAAGTCGTTTTTTCTATACCACAAAATCCTCCTCAAATGAAAATAAATAATTCATCAGGAGAATACGGTGCTGGCTTCCTAATGTGGGAAAGAAGAAAATTTCCACTTATGTTTTCCAGACAATGATTTCATATCCATCTGCATTATCCTACAACAATTTAAAGCCACCATAGGGCAGGCATAACATCTTGTAAAGGAAAATGTGTGAGTCAGCCCCAAGCCTGTACAGGTGCATTAGGTTATTCCTTCCCAGGTGTAGGACTCTGCACTTGCCTCTGTTGAGTTTCAGACAGTACCTCTCTGCCCATCTCTCCAGCATGTTGACGTCCTTCTGAAGGGCTACACAGCACTCTGGGGTATAGGACCCTGCTCCCAGCTTTGTGTCCTCAGCAAATAAGTTAAGCAATACTGGGCCCAGTAGTGAACCTTGAGGGATGCTGTTAGTGGCAGGCCCCCAACTAGACCCTGTGCCAGTGATTACAAGCCTCTGGGATCTGTCATTCAGACAGTTCCACACTCCCTGAGTTTGTCTATGAGGATCTTGTGACAAGCAGTGTTCAAAGCCTTGCTGAAGTTGAGGCAGAAAATACCCACTGCTGTCACTCCATCCATTCCAGGTAGGTGTTTTGCTGTAGCAGGCAGTCAGGTTGGCCAAACACCTGATTACCTTTAGTGAACCCATGCTGACTACTCCTGATTACCTTCTTGTCTTCCATTTAGACAGAGATGGCCTCCAGAATGAGGTGCTCCATCACCTTCCCAGGGATCAAGATGAGGCTGACTGGCCCCTAGTTCCCTGGGTCCTATTTCTCACCCATTTTGAAAACTGGGGTGACATTTCCTTTCTTCCAGTCCTCAGCACCTCTCCTGATCTTCATGGCCTTTCAAAGGTGATCACGAGCAGGCTTACTATGGTGTGCACCAGCTCTCTCAGCACTGCGAGCTCAGCACTCACTCATCCCATCAGGACGCATAGACTTGAGGAAGTCAGGTTTGTCTGGGTGTTCTCAGGCCCAATCCTACTCAAACAAGGGAAAGTCTTCCTCTTAACATTTCTTTACCCTGGTCTCCTGGCTCAGGGATCCCTGAGGCTTGGTCTTGTCAGTGCAGACTGATGCAAAAGCATCAGTCTGCCTTCTCTGCTTCCTCTCTTACCAGAGTCCTCTCTCCATTTACTAATGAGCCTAAACATTATCCTTTGTTTTCCTTTGGTTATCAATGCATTTGAAGGAACACTCCTTGATGTCCTTGGAATCTTTGGCAAGATTTAATTCCAGATGGGTCTTGGCCTTCCTTGTCTTATTTCTATTTACTCTGACAATCTCTCAGTGTTCATTCCAAGTGCCTGACCCTGGTTCCATCTTCTGTGTAATTCCTGCCTACACCTGAGTAATGATGGGAGCTCTTTATTTGTCCACGTAATTTCCTTGCCCTTTTTGCCAGATTTCTTGCTCTTCAGGATGCACTGCTCTTGAGCCTAAAGGAAGTGATCCTGGAATACCAACCTAGTCTCTCGGTCCTGTCTTCTCCACAGGGATGTTCCCATGGGATTCTTTCAAGAAGACTCCTACAGAGGCTAAAGTTCAGTCTCCTTAAGTCTATGGTTGCAATCTTATTTGCTGCCCTACTTCCTCCACATCTGATACTGAACTCCACAATCTCATGGTCACTGCACCCAAGGCTGCATCCAATTTCTACATTTCCAACAAAGTCTTCCCTGTTTGTTAGCACAAGAACAACCAGAACACATTCCTCGTGGGATCCTCCACGATCCGTGACAGGAAGTTGTCACCAATCCTTGCCAGGAACCTCCAGGACTTTTTTGTGTTTTGCTGTGTTGCTTCTCCAGCAGATGTCCAGGTAGATAAACACCCCCACAAGAACCAGATCCTGTGACTGTGAGGCTGCTTCCAAGTGCCTGTTTAAGACCACATCCACTTCCTCCTCCTGGTCAGGCTTCCTGCAGCAAACACCCACAGCAGTGTCACCCTTATTAGTCTGTCCTTTCATCCTAACACATCAGCTCTCATCCTCATCATCCTCACCAAGAGAGAGCTCAATGCAATCTGAGTGTTGTCTCACAGAGAGGTCAATTCCATCACAGTGCCTTCCTGGTCAGTCTTTCCTAAGCACCATGTAATATTTCTTGACAATATTCCTGTCATGTGAGCTATCCCACCATGTCTCTGTAATGGCACTGAGATCAAAACACAGTGTCTGTACACAGATCTATAGCTCCTCCTGTTTGTTCCCCATACTGCACGTGTTGATTTACACCTGATTGTGTCAACATCCCAGTAGGATTGCAAAGGGATTCCCCATAATCCTGTTGTGTTACATCTTTAGCTGCTCGTGCTTGATTGAGGTATGTCTTCTTAAGACTACTTATACTACTGGGGTGGTCACAATAGCTCTCCCTTCTCCCATTCTTCATCTCTTTGAGCCTGGTTATGTCCCTATCTCATCTCAAATTTGGTTTAAACGTCTTTCAGCAAGGTCTAACTCCTCAACTAAGATCTATTTTCCCATTTGAGCCAGGTGGACCTCATTTGTTTCCAGCAGGCTTGTTATTGTATAGACTGATCAAAAAAACTCACATGACTTGAGTATATTTACTATAAATTAGTGGTGTGATATTACTAAGTAGACATTACTATTTTAAAAGGAAAATTATTATTGAAATGATGATGATAGTGATGATGAGGATGATTGATGATGATGATGATGGTGTTACTGGGGATAGAACATGGGAAATAAATGGACTGAATATCCCATCCTTCATACAATATACCTGTAAAAAGATCAGGGTATACTACACTACTTATATCATCAAGAAAGAAGTTACATACGTTTGTGGAAATAAAAGAAAAACATCCCAACCACTTATTTTGGAAGAACTGGACTGTTCTAAAAAAACCCATGTAGATTTCAATTAAGGAAATATTTTACTACAAAATGTTTTGACTAAAATTTGGACTGGCTGCAGATATAAATTATTCAAGCAACATAAGTCCAGTAATTTCTTTTGACAGTACATTAGTGTTGCTGGCATTAATGAACATCAGGAAAAGTGAGGTTCATGCAAGTCCTGACAAATGTACTGTAACCAGAACTTCATAGCTGTTTCCAGAAATGTCTGCTGCTCTTTCTCTCCTCACCCTATGGTATCTTTGAAGCAAATCCTATGACTAGATATGTGTGTATCAGAAGGACCAAATTCTACCTTCTTCACTCACATAAAGAATCATATTGAGCAGTAACAGTCCACGCATAGTTTTCAGCTATGCTCTGTGAACAAAAATAGCAGCAAAAAAATCCCATGCTTGCAAATGACATCACATAAAATCCACATGGTATAAAGCCTTCTAAAGTATTTCAGAATTCCTTCCAGTGTTTGACAAGGCTTGTCAATTATCATCCTGTATCAAATCCTCTTTTGCAGAGAAAGACTAAGAATATTATAGTAGGGCAATTCTGGTTTCATGCTGAAATGCTTGTTTGTCTGTTCCTTTTTATCAAGCTATAAATATGAGGATGATACAGAGGCTGAGTTGGCCTTATACACCAACTCATTTTTTCCCAACACAGAGTATCCCAGTGCCCACATGGATTTCCTTACATCTGTCAGCAGCTTTTTAAATGATTGGTCATGGTCCTTCATGGTAACTCTCCCTCACAATGAGTGAATGAGACACAGGAAGAACTGTTGAAAGGACTTTAGTCAAGATGTTTCCACTGCACAACATTTTTAAACAAGCCACTACCTTTTCCCATCAAATGCTGAAGGTTAGAAAAGGTGGAGCTGTCTGAGATATAACCCTCTCATGATGAAGGTGATGTCAGCATGGCAAGGTAAGTCAGCAATGTTCCAGTTGTTTATTGTTTTATCTTACTGTTCTTGCACTTCACCATGTACTGTTGACTGTAGCTTTTGCTCATGCTCAATGCACCATTGCATCCTTACTTTATTTCATGTTTCCCACAGCTCATCAGTTTTATCTTCCATCTGTTCAGTGACCTGGGCTACAAAGCCTCAAACATTGCTGCAAAGTCCAGGCAGGGAGCTCAGTAAACATCTCCACCCCTTTGGGCACAAAAGAAAGCTCATTCATGCAGCAGCAAAAGCTTCCTCCTGCACTGGCTGGAGTGGATCTTTCACCACAAATATTCTCCACCTTTTATTGCTGCATCTCCAGGCTTATGGGTTTGCTTTCTTTAGCATACACACTGTTTTCGTACCTCATGTCCCACCATTCCTCCTCTTGCTGCAGAATGACAAACTGTCTGCAAAAATTATCTCAAAGGGCTCTTTTCTGTAGCTTACCCAAGGAAAAATGTTGCACAGTTTGGCATGCAATCTGGAAGCCTGATGTTAAAAGAGACAGTTACTGCAAAATGGTCTGGTCAGCACTCTCATAGACTAAAGCATCAAAGTGTGATGATTATTATACAAAAACGCAGCAGTGCTGTCAAAATGAGTGGAATTAATATGTACTTTTGTCTTTGTGAGATATATGGCTTGAAAAATTGGTATACATATTTCCTGAACCCTGTTTTAAGAGCACTGACTGGTCAGAACACAGGAGACTTTATCAAGGAATTACTTTTTTTCTTTCAGTGATTTGGAAGTGATGATTGTGTTAGGTGGGTTCTACAAAGAGTTTCCGTTTTATATTCACCCCAAATGCCTAAACCTGCTTTTGTCACTGCTATCCTTAAGAAAACAAAAAGAAAAATTTTTTTTTGCTCTTCCTAAGTCCCTTTTTTAGAGCAAAGGAGAGAGACTGCATATGGAGGCAGTGACTGGTATAGGAAATGTATTTGTAGATACCAAGATATAGTCACGTAGTTCTTAGAAATGATATGGTGGTAGAACATGTTGAGCATGAGAAAACTAAGGCCAGATGATGCTGAGTTCACAGGCACATGCAGTTTGTGTGCCTCTTAATATATCTTCTTGCACCCAGTCCTGCCTTTCCTAGTATGGCAAAATCTGCTGGCTTCCAGGTGGGTAACTAAGAGCTACAGCTATCTTGGCAAGAAGAAAAGGGCTCTGAGAGACTTTCCTTTGCACTTCCTCATGGCCTTCACACTGCTCAGACCTAAAAGGGCTCTGGGGAGCATATTATGAAAAATCCTTCACAGATTATTCATCAGTGCCCAGTTCACATTCTATGGTAATCTTACTTAGAAAGAATCCTTAACTGTAAGCTGCTGTAATATAATTAAAGAAGAAATGCTGGCTGTCAAACACAGCTGAAAATGGAAAACACCTGCAAGAGTTGATGAGTGCTGGGTCTATGTAGCTGTTAGTCTACAGAGACAGTGCAATTCATGGTGCTTTGCCCTGAAAAGAAGCCTTACAGGGCTCATGGAAAAGTAACACCTCTCATCAAATTTGAGGAGTCTTTGACATATCTGAAATTGGTATTTCCCTTTTCCAGCTTTATTTCACTTTTCTTAATTTTTATGGCTTCGAAAATTTTGTATTTCTTCTATACACACTGAATTGACACCATTCAGATTTTTTAAAAAGAAATGTTCTCTACACGAAAGAAAATTCCTGCCCTTAGTAGCAAGCTTGCCCCATAATTCAGAAAGCAAATAAAAAATTTAGATGCAAAGTAGCAATTCAGGGAGGTGACAAAAAATTCAAGAATCACTTTTCAGAAGAAGATTATTAGCTTGTTTTCATTTGTGCTGGGAATCTAGAATTTATATAAAAAATAAGACACGCCTCGTGTTGTGACAGATTCTATCCTCACTCACTAATGTTAAAAAATTACTTTTTTTTTGTTCTTTAATCTCTATGAAAAGTAACTGCAGAAGGACATGATGATCTTACCATGTAAGGGAGGTCTGTTGGAGAAATTCCAACAGGAGCAGGAGTTCCAGACACCAGAACAAAAGAAGCAGATGCCCAGCCAGTGCACTTCCCTCCCTCACTGCCCTCCCCCCATCACACAGTCCCATGTAAAATGGGCAGGACAACTGGCTGGTGGCTACAAGAAATGCTAAGTTTGAGAGTTACATCTGGAACATCAGATGCAAAGTTGAAGTGGAAAACAGAAATGTTTGCAAAATACATCACTTCTCTTTTCTTGGAAAGCAAAAAGTTTGCAGCCAACACATTTTTTAGATTTTTGGTTTTTGGTTGCACATTCTGATCAGGTGTGTCTTAAACAGGAAATTAATTAGTCAGTGGTTAGAAAATATCCAAACAAAACCAGTGAAGTACATCTGCATACTGATGAGACAGAATCTTATATCTTTGTAGTCAGAGGCAGGATTTAGAAAAGCAGTGACAAGAATTTCCAGATGAAAGTCTGCCAGGCAGTTGGCCTGGGAGTAGAAAAGTCCAGGGGGAATAATGTAATCTTGTATTTGACTGAGGAACCACCTGATTCAAAATCCATGAGGAAACATCATTAGTACAGCTTTGTGAAAGACAGAAAAGCAGTCTGGCAGTGGTAATTATGTTCTGCACCTCTACTTAAGGAATGTTTGGAAAAGCCACAATCAGGAAAAGAAGTTTCCAAGTTATATTGCTCAGATCAAAATCAGAATGCAAGGAGACCTGTGACAATACTGGGGAAAATGTCAATTTCTGTTCTTAGGGGATTTTTCAGATTTTATCAAAAATATTGCTGCTTGTTCTACATTTGCTATGGATCAAAGAGAGTTGAACTATGCTTCCTCATTAATGTCACAACATGATCCTACAGGGATCCCCCAAAAAATGCATCGAAACAACTCCTGATCCTCACTAGCCTAACTGCTAGGGAAATTTGAGAACAAATATTTCACATAGCAGGCACTCTAATGGTCTCTGGTCAGGAAACACATTCATTCTTTTAAAAATATTAAAGAAATATTGATGCTGTTTAGAATTTTTTAAAACCAAATATTCTAGGGATTTAGTGCTGAAAGCTTGAAATGTAAGCAGGTAGCATTCGTGCTGCATGTTAATTTGGACTGGAAGAAAAAAAGACAACAGCTAGAAATTAAATTATACTCACAAAATCAGGCCAAAATAGTCTTATAAAACTGAATCTGGATGAAGGCCAAGGGCTTCCATGAGCATTACTCTAAGTCTGCGCACAACTTGTGAGGAATAATATTAGTTCTGTAAAGTCTTTCTTTGCACTGTCTAATTCTAAAAACAACATAGTACTCCATCCCACAGAAAAAATATAGCTCAAAACATCTAAGTCTAAGATCCCTTTTTTTTGATATACATATAGATTATACATTCAGTTAGCAGTGCTGTATGCAGTACTAAGTTTTGGGGTGAGAATGACTGTAACCAAGGGGCTGATCTGCCCCTGTACAGGTTACTTTCACCTTTTGATTTGCAAAACACCATCCTGTCTTCTAATCTTTGCTCACGTTTCATAATGCAAGCAAAAATAACATAGCACAGGATACCAGAAACACATGGTAGAAAATTGGTGCCTTCCCTAGTAAATCACACCAACCCATTTGTAACTATTTCGAGCCTCTCCCAACAGCTGATCACTGTGACCAATAATCCTCAACATTATCCAATTCCTGGAGCTCTTTATCACCATTAGGCTGAATCACATGATGCAACTTGAAACGGTAGAGCTTGATTGCAAATCAGCGTTGGATGTTAAGTTTGGGGGGGGTTTTGTCACTTCTCAGAGCACTACGGGAGACAAGGAATCATTCATATTACCAGCTTAAACATTTATGAAAATTAGATAAAGTAAAACAAGACTGACTAGATAGACATAAATGAGACTAATAGCACTGTATATCTAATCCCAGATTTCATGCTGCCACAAGAACTAGTTCATTAAAAAGTATTTCTGTATCTTTGGTGTACTTTTTATGACAACAGGGGTTTTTATTCGAGTGAGCGAGCGCAGAGGGGAGCCCTTGCAGAACTTCTTTTTTGTTCTGATTACTTTGGTTATAAAAAAAGATTTTGTCAAATTAATTCCTACTCAAAAGCTAATGCAAGCCTGGTGGAAGCATTCACAGACTGGGACTGTCTCATGCTCTCTATATAGGCAAAACTCCAACAGGTTCATTACTTTAAAAATCTTTGCTTGTGTTCCACAAGTGTCCTGAATATATTGGGTTGCACTGAAAAACACAGAGACAGTCTGGTTCTTTTCTTTCTATTTACTCCTACCTCTAACTGAATTTAAATGGAAGAGAAAGCACCAAGACATTGTTAATGTCATAGCTAATTCTATGGATAACATGGAATAATGTCTTCATACCCCGCGAAACATATGGTAGTATGGCAGCTAAGAACTCAGCCTTAATGCTACTTCATGTCAGTTCCTGCTGTGATCTTAATATTTGCTTTGGTTATTTTACTTTGGACTACGTTTTGTGAAAGAGACAGAATAAACTAACTTATGCTTATAAGGGACCTCAAGAACTATAATAAAAACTACTGTATACAGTCTTTGTGTTCTTCTGGCTTGGTTTGTTAAGTTTTGGTGACTATTCAAAAGCTAAAAAAAAAAAAAGTGTCTGTATTGCAATGATTGGCAGAACATCACATGGGATACTCTTAATAGGAAAAAGTCACCACCTTAAAAACAGACTTATCTTCTTTCCATTGAAGTATGGGGGAGTTTTGCCAGTAATTTAAGAGGAAATCTGTCCATTCACATAGTATGCTTTGAAAACTGCACCCAGAAGAGAAGACAAGAATGATCTAAATACAGAAGGAAGGGCTCTTAGAATAGCATTTGGTGTTGTGGCAGCATCAACATTGGAAATTTGTTTTGTTCTTTCACTGCTAAAGAAATATGATCCCTTAGACTTAACATCACAGTCATCCTCATTTCTATGTGCACTAACATAATCTTATCAAATGTTCCTACCAGGAGTCCTCACAGAAATATGTGGCGTTGATTGAAATAGTTTGAATGAGCTATTATTTTCCAATATCTGAGCTTTATTGTAGAACTAGTTCCCAGAGTTCCATTCACTTTGCTTCAATAAAGCCAGACTCAAACTTTGTCCAGCAATTACTGAGTGGGATTCTGGATAGGTAAACTATGCCCTCGTATCTCAGAGAGTACTTCTGTAGGTTCAACCCCTATTTCTTTTTTTCTGACAATATATGCAGGTCATTTCTGTTGGAAAGGAGAGGTAAGGCAGCTGAAAATGGATTTAGTGAATGCAGCAAAAGCCCTCTGAGGACACCCATTTTCTGTGTGGATGGCCATGAAAATCCTTGTGACAAAAGTCACCTGAAACATGTTCACCACAAAGCAAAAATGGTGCAGAGAGTCTGAGTCAGCTATCACTTCTAGTTTATCATCATCTACAGTTACAGCAGGAGTAACTTTCCCCTGTGAGCTGTACAAAAAGAGGTGTTATGATCAAAGGGGTGCCCAAGACACTTGGACATTTCAATTTCAAGATGTTAACCAAAGTACCAAGGTGCTTTTTAAAAAGAAACAGAGGTCATAAAATTACATGCTCCCACTCTTCTACTCTATAAAGAAAAGGAAGAACAAGGGCCCAGGAACAAAGACTGACCTATCTTCATGAAGACAAAGTGCAAATCACTTGTCCTAAATCCACCAATGTTTTAATGCCCTCAAGATCTCTCTATTTATGCATTATTTTATTTTTTGGCCAGTAATAAATATTCTTCCCCTTCTAGGAAAGCTGCAGAAAATAGAAAGTATTTAGCAAGTCATCTTGCAACCAAGACAGTAAAACCACTAAAGGAAACTTAATTTTGCTAGCAATAAAAAGGACACGAGTGTTACAGAGAAAACTCTGTATTGCGTTTAAGGTGTGTCAAAGCTTGACAGAGTTCAGAACATCAATTTAGTCTGGGATTGTAATTTTATCAACACAGGATTTGGATTTCTAGCCTCCTTACTACTAAAGAACATCAGAAGTGAAACACATCAAGATGTCACTTCTCCTACAGGTGCCTTCACAGTAATTTGATCTGAATTGTTTAAATGCGTCTAATTCTCCATTTTTTCCATGCAGAGCATTTGGTTTGCAACCACTGAGAGCTGGGGTGCAGCAATGACTCCACACTTTTCCTGGGAGCAAAGCCAGTTCAGGCACCAGGGAGATGATTAGCAGAGGCAAATAGAAACATTCAGCCAGCCCCAGAATATGTGAACCTGCATTTGCCTGAGTGAATCTGCATAGACATTCTCAGCTCTTGGCCAAGCTCCCTTGTTCCAAGGGCTCTCGTGGCATCTAACAACATTGTGAGTAGCTCTGGTGCACTCCTGATCTCAATTGTCTTGCTAGAAGCACAGCACCATTTAACTTGAGCTGGCTTTGCAAACACAACTCACAGTCAACACAGAAATCCCTGTGCCCAAATAAATAAGCCCTGCTGGATATTAGTAGACTCTATGGGCATCTGTCTCATGGTGGCTGCCGTAAGAGGGAACGCATCCAAAGAGATCCCATAATTTCCTGATTTTCGTATTTTCCAAAGCATTCTGGCCCCACATTTTCCCTGGAGCTGAGGTCTGAACTGAACTAATTAATTCATCATTACGACATATTCAAATTTATTTTGAAAAGCTCAGTGGTTAAAGGGCGCAGATTAGAATTTAACAATCCAGCTGCCCAGGGGTGGGTGACTGGCATCATCTAGGCTCAGTGCCAGGGGAACTGAAGAGGCAGCTTAAGCCAACAGGATCAGAAGTAATCCTCAACTTTTTCCTTTGTCTTTCCATACAGGATAAAAATTAGAATTAGAATGCAAATTGCAGCATTCAAAAAAAAAAGATAGTCTAAATCTGCCATTGTAGCCCACAACTTTGTGATCTCCAGTTTGAATTCTCAAGCTGAAATATGATAATGTATCTTTTTACTGGTATTTCACCTATTATTTAGTTGAAAGCATGGATTATAAATAAGCAGACTGTTTTCTGTCTTTGATTTAAAGGATGAGAATGAGAAATTCTGTCCATTTCGATGGTGATCCAGTAGGTGGGAATAAATGCAATCAAAAATTCAATCTTTTAAAAGCAAACATAGCCATATACTTCTATGTAAAAACCTTTTTGGTTCACAACGATGGCAGCCTTAGCTCAAGAAAAGCTCAAGAAAAACCTGACCATATGTGAGAGGCTGGACAGGCTAATGACTCAAATAATTGACTACTTAACCAAATAAGGGAAGAGGATGATGAGAAGCAAATCATAGGAGGTGGGATACTGCTTTTTTACAATGCCAGTAACAATGCCCTCTCTTTATGAAATGGCTCAGTTGTGAAATCCCCCTCCAGTAAGGTGTAGTGATATTCACACACAGCCTGAAGGTATTTACCCCTTCTGATGGACCCTAATTGACTAACCTGCCCTGACTGTGGCATCTTGAGAGGTGTCCTGAACCACCAGAGATCCCAAAAGTGTCCCATGATCTACAGCATTACATCATTCAGCTTAAAATTCCCCACTGAAGGAGAGATAACTGGGCCTTCCCACCTGAACCTGAGCATCTATAATCCATGGAACCTTGATGCTTTATGGGCTTCCCCCACCACTGATGGATCAAGACAGTGACCACCACTTCAACCAACAGACACTGGAACTGCAACCATGAAATCTTGTCACAAGATCCAATGGGTGGTGACTATATACCTTTCTACTCCTCTCTTCTCTTTGTTTTCCCTATTTCTTTCTTTCTCCCCCTACATCACATTTACTGTAAATAATAATCTGTACAATTGACCTCAGCATATGGTCTCATTTTGCACCTTAATTCAGGCAGAGGCATCTCTGAAATAATTTTAATAACTGAATCTTAACACCATGATTTGGAAACAGGGAGAGGTAGGCCAAACAGTGCCACCTCCTGTAAACTGGTGTTTTCAGTAACAAGAGATGCTTTTGCAATTTTTTTTTTTTTAATCAGAAGAAATATTGGGGAAGAAAAGTCTTCGGTTAAACCATAACAACTTCAGTTTTGGTTATTTTCTTTTGGCTTACATAGTACAAGACATTTCCTTTTTTTTATGGTTTTGGGATCACACTTTTTACATGCATACTTTAAGGCACAGCATCACCATGGAGTAGCAATATGTTGGGTGTGGCAAAACATGCAAACGAGATTACTTCATTTTTCTGTCCCTGGGTAATTGATGCATTGATGCACAAATTTTAAAGACATCATGTGCCTTGGATGGCAAAGGAAATAATAAGTTTGGTGCAGCTGGTCACTACTAACCATTACCAAAAGTTTACTTTCACCTCTTCTTTCTGTGAAAGATGAATGAAAGATGCAGATAATGACTTTTTGAACCACAATTTGCATTGCCAGCTTTTTAGCTGGGAAAAGAAGTAAATTATGTTTTGGCTTAAAGATGCTGGTTTGGAACTGCTCTAATCAGTGTTCTGGCCAGAGGCTGGTGAATGAAAGCACTGCAGTAAGAAGACACAATTAAGTCTGCCATTTTAACCTAACAGGGAAATAGGTGTCCAACACCCAGCTCAACCCTCAATTTCTCTAGCAAATCAAGGTACAAAACACCTAGAGGACACATTTAAAGAAGCTAAATTGTGCAGCTTTCTAATAGCCACAGTAAAAATTCAGAAAAGAATTTATCCACACAGAAAGACTGAAGAAAAATTCAAGCTCTAGCCAATCATCTTAGTGTTATGGTTACATCATAAAAGAGTGTCTGTCAGACTGATGGTACATACATACTGGTTTTATACAAATAGAAGTAAAATATATGGAATTTACCAAGATGCATTTGGTCACTAGAAATGTCGTTTTAAAACCTTTCTTCTCCTGATTCAAGTTCTGGTGTCAAATAGTATAAGCCAGCTCAGACCCAAAGAAAGGCCAGCATTCATAGTTATAAAAAGTACTGTAGACTCCCAACATGTCTAATGCTACATGGAAGGTAAAGAACTCATCATTCAAACATCTTACTGACCAGTGACTGGATTTGGTGGTTAAAGCACACATCTTGTGACTAACATAACATAACATATATACTATGGCCACAAGTTTCTGACTCCCCAGATAGTGGCATTCACAAAAATATCTACCTTGTGAGTGAATCAAATGGAACTGGATTATCATATGAAATTAAATCATAACTCTCCAGAGCATGGGCCAACTACAGAATTCATTAATTGTTCTCAAATTATGAAACAAGTGATTTCTTGGCATTCTGTGAAGCATTTGACAACTGTCTAGTGACAATTAAATGCAAACAGTAGCTGAATGTCTGGTGCAGCAGATATGGATTTAATGTTGAGTGATTTATCTGAACTCAAACTTCTTGATCTTTCTACATCATTCTAGAAAACAAAGGGTAACAACCATTCTGTTCTTATGCATGGTTATATCTTCTGGATATATACAGAACTGCTTCAACTCAGCAACTATGCACCTTTCACCTGCGTAAATCTTGGTGTTCACAAAAGAGGTGGAAACTCACCTGCAGCTCGAGAGGCAGCCCACTAAATCAAGTTACAGGACTTGTGCACATGACAACAGAGAGCTCAATAACAAAGAGGAAGCAGACCCATTTGAAAGGCAATGAGAGATCCCTTTTGGGCAACATGCTCACAGATTACTCCAGAGGCTTCTGTTTTGGGGTCCACTGAGGTCAGTACAAACAAAAAGAGGATTTTCAGAAGATGTAAAACTTTCTGTCTCAAGGAAAAAAAAATTTGGTTGCCATCCTATGCAATCCAGCACTTATCTATATCCACAGCAACACAGTATGAACTGGTTTTCTATATCCACAGTAACACAGTATGAGCTGGTTGTTTTTACAAGCATAGAAATGAAAGCAGTGAATTTTGCTCTACAAAAGAAACTGGATATAGGCCGAACAGCAGCAGAAACACCAAGTATCTGGAATATGTGATAAATGAAACATCTTGCTGGCTCTGCAGGACATCTTGAAACCCCAGTGTTATGGAATGGTCTTCTATCATACACCAGAGTAAACCAGAAATTGGAGTCTTTCAATAGTTTCCCAGACACAAGAGCTTGCTGCCTTCCACTGTTTCATTAACGCCTTCCTCCCCATGACAAGAAGCACCATAGGAGTCCTTGGCTGTCTGCCTGATTCAGGTCATTTTTGCAGTTTTTCTACTGTTAACCCCATAAGGAATTAATCATCTGAACTTTTGATGGTACAAGACATTGGGGTGCTGGAGAGCATCCAGAAAAGAGCAAAGAAGGTGGTGAAGGGTCTAGAGAGTGTCACAGGGCACAAGTGAGGGAGCTGGAATTCCCTAGACTGGAGACAGGGAAGACCTTATCATTCTCTACAACTACTGAAAGAAAGTTGCAGAATTCAGGTGAGGTTGGTTTCCTCTCCCAGGTAACAAGTAATAGGACAAGAGGAAATAACCTGCTGTTGTGCCAGGGGAGGCTTAGATAAAATATTAGGAAAATTTTCTTCAGTGGAAGAGTTGTCAAGCATTGTAACAGGCTGCCCAGGGAAGTGCTACAGTCAATATCCCTGGAGTTATTTAAAAGATATGTTGACAAGGCAGCCAGGGACATGGTTTAGCAGTGGAACAGGCAGTACTAGATTTAGATTGTTACTCATTGATCTTAAGGGTTTTTTCCAACCTAAATGATTCTATGATTCAGTCATTTTTAAGTTCTAAATTTTTTCTCTCACACAGTTAAAGGCTGCACATTTCACCCATGAGGCTTGGAAAGCATCCCGTGTTTTGTCATTCTATTTATTCTTGTATACATTTGTTGTGAAATCCCATTTATTTAGTGTGTGTATCGCTGTATGGTTCCTAAAGCATGTTCATAAATGATTCTTGATAAATTACAAGGTGACTCTTAACTGGAAAGCATTGCAGGATACTTACCTTTAACACAGCTTAGCATTTTCTGGTATATTTTCATCCCACTGAATCACAGAAAGAAAAAGGGATTTGCATTCATTTATAAATTCAGCTTAAGAAACAGTAGATTTAAGAATGATCACCATAAACCCTTTTTTAAAAGGGCCCTATCAGCAATATTTTTGCATAGAGTAGTGCACTATGCAGCATTTATAAATCAGTGAATACCAAGGGAATTGTCAAGGACTTTACTGTCTTCCCCTGAGGAGACACAACTAATGTTTCTATTATCTGTTCTGAGTAACACTTAAGAGCAAGAAGCAAACACACAGGCAGTGGAAGCATATATCCTGGGAATAGTATATGCATGCTACCTAGCTCTGTAGGGATGGGGTCAGGAAGTCCAAGGTGTGGCTGCAGATGAAGCTGGCAAGGGACAGAAAGAATAAGGGCTTCTTACAAGTGTGTCATCCAGAAAAGGAAGGTTAAAAAGAATGAATTCCCCCTCATGAGCATAACTGGAAAATGGATAAGAATGGAGAAGGTTGAGGTACTCAACAACATTTTGCCTCAATCTTCTCTGGCAGCTGCTTTTCACACCTCTCAACTGGATAGACCACAAGAGAAGGAATAAGGGAGCAACGTCCCTCCCACTGTAAGAAATGTTTAGGTTTGAGATCCCCTGAAGAAAGTCTATGGAGACTGGCAAGATTCATCCCACAGTCCTGAGGGACTTGGCTGATGTAGTTGCCAAGCCACTCTCCGTGATATTTGAAAAGACAGGACAGTCAGAAGTCCCTTATGTCTAGAAAAGCAGAAACATACTACTGTTTTTTAAAAGGATGAAAGGATGACCTTGGAAACTACCAACCTATCAGCCTCAGCTCTGTGTCTGGGAAGATGATGGAAGAGATCCTCCTAGAAGTTGTGCTAAGGCACATGGAGAACAGGGATGTGGTTTGAAGCCAACACAGCTTCACCAAGGGCAAGTCCTGCCTGACCAATCTAGTGGGCTTCTGCAGGGCAGCAACTCCATGACTGCACAAAGGAAGACTGACTGAAAACTGGGTATAGGGAAGGGAGTTTTTATGATGAGTGTGATGAAGCACTGGAACAGATTGCCCAGAAAGGTGATAAATGCCCGTCCCTGAAAACACGCAAGGGAAGGACTGAGAAACCTGAAGATGCCCCTGTACATGTCAGGAGGGTTGAGGTAGATGACCTTTAAAGGTCCCTTCCAGCTCAACTCCATTCTATGATTCTGCAGTCCTGACTCTATGATTCTATCCATCTGTGCAGATAAATGTCATAGAAGAGGTGACAGAGCATATGACTGACAGTGTCTAATTACATTCACCCTCACGTGCAACATGACTAACATATGTTGGATGCTCCAAAGATTATTACCAATCAGCCTTCTTAATGAGAAATATGAGGATGACAAGAGCAATTAAAATTCAGGTTTCAAAAGTAAAAATATAAAAACTCTAGAAAAACTACTCTTAAGATTATATCACCCCATTTCCATAGGTTTAAAGCCATTAAAGCATTTCAACTTCTTAAGCATGTATGAATATTTATTGTCTAAAACAAAAGGAACAACTTTGACTCATTCCCCTGTATTCTCTATGCTGTTTATGAATATGATTTCAAAGAATGAAGGTGAGGGACAGTGATTTAATTTCATAGATGAATAATGCCAGGTTAAATGTTTTGTATGTTATGATAGTTTTGAATTATATGATATGCCATCACCAAGTATCGTTCACCCTTCATCTACCATGCAAATCAATTACCAAATGGTGTAAGGTTTTGCGTAGATTTTTTTAACTATGGACCAAACTGCTATCATTGTTAGAGTGGTATTATTTTAGAATGACACCTACTTAATTAAAATAAAATTCTTCCTGCACAAAGAAATTGTTCACAGGTTTTCCAGCATGACAACATCTATAGTAAAAGAAGCAGGGCTCATATAAAGCAAATTGAACACGGTCTGTAGATGAGATGGCTATATTAAGAGAGCAGGGGTGCAAAATTAATTTATGGTCTGAATTTTCCAGCACAGCATAACTGTTGTGAATACATGGTTATTCTTCCCCAAAAGGCAGCCCTAACAACCTCATGCCAAGAAAAAGGGCATCTCAGTGGCAGGATGCCAGACAGGCAATCTCCCGTGGCAGCACAGCAGGCAAAAGGGATTGCCAAAATAAGAGAGAACGTGTCTGCCCCAGTTCCCTATAAAATACACGTGGTCAGCCACTTGGGGATTATATCTACCTTCAGGCTGCCCTAATTCAGTGTAAAGAGAACTGCAATGAATAGAACTGTAGCAGGGCTAGGCAAATGAAATGGGGTTATTTGCATTGTATGAAATTGTTTCCTGCTCCTTTAAAATAATATTCTCTCCAAGGATCTCCTATACTTTTTTTCATGATTTCTAGAAAGAACACAACAGAAACAATTGCTTGCTTGCTTGCTTGCTTTCTATCTTGCTTGCTTTCTTCTTTATTCTTTTTCTTTTCAATATATTCCCAGAAATGTGCCTACCTCTGTTTAACACAGCTTGAAGAAATGGGGAATAGCTCCCATGGACATAATTGCAGGAGGCATTGCAGTTAAAGGTTTTATTGTTAGTCATTTAATAACAGTGGGAAAATAAGGAATGTAGTTCTGACATGAAAATATATTTTCTCTGAACAATGTTGCAGGGGTCTAGTTTAAATTTTAAGATCAGGTTTTGGTTTTAATGTGCAAAGCATTCAGAAATTATTTCTCCTTTTGTTGACAGTCCTTTATGCCAATGATTGAATCACCTTTCCATCCTTGGTACTAATGTCATTCATGCTTTTCAAACTCTTCTGCCTTTTACATCAACTCTAATGAACTGGATTGGAGTGTAATAAATGGATCCACCAGGGACTAAATAGTGAGAAGGTGACATTTTCAGAGGGAAAACAATTTTTTGAGAGTGCACATTTCTTTTAGTCAGGTCGCTCCTCCCTTCTAAGCTCTTTTTTTTCCTGTAATGTATACACATACAGATCACAGCAGTTCCTCCTAGCTCAGTAATGTCTCTGGAGAAGGGAAATCCAGAACTACCAGTGACTCACTGCTAAATTAGAACTACCAGGTAAGGGCTTTTTCAGAGGACTGGAGCTAGGACATCCATCACTTCCTGTGATTCACTTGTTCTCTGAAACAGCAGGTACTGCACCTAAACATGGTATAAACTGCTTTAAGGTATTAGGCAACAAAAGAGTCTCAAATCTGAGTTTTTTCTGACATAAACCCACTAATGTCGCAGCAAAGGTTTTTTTGTCCAACATTTTCTCCTTGTGCTTAATTTTCAGTATTTCCAATCACTCAGAATAAACATCAGTATAGATGTTCCTGTTTCTGTCTGATGAAATACTTTAAATAGAATTTTCATTGTCTGAGAAATCAATGCAGATGAAACCCCAAAAGGCACAGTTCATGCTTAATAGATCTATTAATTGTGATTGGCAAATGAGACAGGGTTTTAATCTTCCTGATACCCATCTAAGATTTTTATGGCACTCAATTTTTGGTTAATGCAATCAGGAGCCTTTAAACAGTTAGTTAGCAAAAGCATTTATGATGTTTGAACTAGTAATTGAATACGGAAAAAAGAGTTGAAGAGAGACAAGGCAATTTAAAGAACGATTTAAAAGTCTGTTGCAGTATATCCACATATTATACTTGTGGGTAAACAAGGAATTATCCCTAGCAATAATGCAGTGTTTGACACTTATAAAAGATTCTGAATGAGATTGCAGAAACATCTTTTTTTCTCTCAATTAACTGGAGGCAATGTAACTTCTTGCATTAGCTACCATAGATAATTCAGTGGTTAATACAGACTTCGTATTTTAATTAACTTGCACAGGAAGTTTTTCGAAGTATAAAGGCCTGATCCACCTTGCCTGAGCACTGAATGCACACATCTACCCAATACTGTGAGAGGTTATGGTATTAGTTTATTCAGCAATTCCACATGCAGCCAGCAGTTTCATTTTTATCTGTGAACATAAATGCACTGTTGTGACACTGCCTTATGGATGACCCTTTTTAAGGCATAGGAACTAGATTTGTGAACAGTCATTAGATACACTTCTTTTTCTTTAATAAACGCAAATTTTACAATTACTGGAGGAAATATTTTGTTCTGACTTATAAAGGACTTCCGCAAATTCAGTGCTCCCTTGTTATTAATTTATGTAGTTATTTCAATGCCTGGTCTTTGACTAATGCAACTGATTCTGCTTGCTCTGCTCCTGTAGATTTCTCTCTTGGTTGACATGACACTGACGTGTTGGTGGGAAGCATGTCAGCTTCCCTTAGGATGGTTGTGGGAAGTCTAGCTTAATGTAAGGGGGCATGAAGGATGTGGGGCTCCTTTGGCTGGGGAGTGCCCTCTGAGTCCCCATCAGTGCCACTGCAGGGAAAGCTGAGGAAGGGTGACAGGATGTGAAGACGTCTCAGGTTCTAAGGTCTCCACAAGCACTGGCTGAAGCTCAGTCCTCCCTGGTGTCGCGGTTTGGGAAGACAGATATCTGCCAGGGAAAACTGGAGATTCCCTTGGAATGGAGAATGTAAACCACCCAACCACCCCACACACCACGTCCCTCCTCCCCCCGTTTTTCCAATCATAAATTTGCAGTTAGAGGCTTTCAGGCAAAGACTGGGGATAGAAATAGCAGTTCTTTACTAGTATGTACAACAAAGCAAAAAACCCAACAACTACAGCATAAATAACAAAAACAGTACCAAGAACCTTGAGGGCTTTGCGTCACAAAAACCCAGGGGAGTTCGGTCTCGGTGCCCCTGCAAGATCCTCAGAGCACCAAGCTGGAAACAGTGGAAAAGTCCCGGGCTGTGGTTGTGACGGCAGGATGTCCCAGCAGGGCAGGGGGAGGTGCAGGGTCACGCTGCAGTAAGAGGAGCAGTGCCGAAGAAGCCGCGACGGCGGGGCAGGCCTGGCTCAGGCCCAGCAGGGCGGCAGAGGAGCTCAGAATTCCAGGACGAGCAGATGATAGTAGATTTCCCAGGACTGGACCCCTCCGGCAACAGTGAATTCTTCTCACAGCAAGCAGCAACCCAGCCGTTCTCTCTCCCCAAACGCCGAAATACAGAGTGCCCCGATGCCTCAAGCTCTGTCCTTTACCTGCCCCAAAACTCGAGTTCTCGCTCCCTCTCAGCTTTATCCACCTCTTTGTTTTGGTTAAATACTCTTAAGTATCCAACACTTAGTCTCCTCAGTAACTTATGGGGAAAAGAATTCTTTAGAGTAAAAAAAGGAACAAACCTAACCCCCAATACCTGGCCTCGGGCATATTAAAAGCCCAGGCTTTTGGAGGAGAGGAGGGCTGGTTTTCCTTCACTGATGGGGGCGAACAGCAGAGGCTGGAGCAGATATGTTTCAGCGTTTTCACTGAGAGGGAACCTGAACACTGGTAGAAACTCCCATGCTGCTGGCAGCTGTAGAGCAGCTTACATTGGTTAAAAGCTATTCTTATTATGTATCACTGGCATTAATTCTCTACGTATATAGCTAATATATTCATAACATAATTCCAGAATGTTATAGAGGAATTTTATCTATCTTATAGCATCTACGTAGCACACATCTGAAGACTCTAGTGACTGATGGCTGAGGTATTCTATGACTGATTTTTGAGTTGCTTCCAACACATTAATACAAAGTCAGAGCCCCCTATTAGACCACTACAGTAGTTAAGGAAAGAAACCAAAACCAGTTTGTGACAGGCAGGACTGAACGTGCAACACCCAGACCACTGATTTTTCTATTAATAATTCTGCTTCTGAGATAGGCATTTTACTATAACGAAAATATCTAAATATGGGTTTTTAAATAATAGATGAGGATTTATTTTTTAGCAAACGATAAACATATTTGCATACAGTTTGCCAAAATTAGTTTCACTGAAAGGAGAATAAAGATGCAGACATACTGAGACAGGAAGGATGGTCCGGCAATTACATCATCCCAAAACGGGAGATTTTTTCCTATGTTCTGCCTCTTTCACATTTAATAAGTGGCTCAAGCACAATGTTTCCTCCACATTCTCCCTTTGCAGAGTGTTCTAGCTGGCTTTTCCATTCTGAACACCAGTCCTACACAAAGTAATCTAGCAAGTGCCAATCTGTCTTCATTCTCATCGTAGCTGCTTTGAACTTCATGTTTACGACAGGAACTAGCTAAGTGTCTCAGTTTTGAGAGAAATTTAGGAGAAGACACTCTGTAATGAGTCATCTCCTCTAAAAGGGTTCCAGCAATGCCTTTCCACCCATAGGAAATGAATACTAATGGGTGAAAGTGAGAAAAAATCCCAACAGTTTATTAACCAACAGTATGTCCACAAGGCAAGAGGAAAAAGAAAAGTAAATAATTGATAGATATGAAACTGTCAGACCCTTCCCTCCATCCCCCTCCAACCCCACACATCAGAATAAAACCCCAAAATGCCAGGGAAAATACCTGCTCACAACCAACACATGGTACAAGACGGCACCAGCATCTGTCTCAGGCAAAAAAACCCAAACAAACAGGACTCAGTAGTTCAGGCAGCAGATGATAATCTGGTGACTCTCTGGAGTCAACCCCCTCTCCAGGGCAGAGGAAGTAACTGATCTGGAGGCTCTGAGTGTGCTTTGTCTCCCTAGCTCAGCTTCCCAAGGTGTGGGGCTGGAACAGAGTGACCCCTCTCCTGCAGGTCCCGTCTCTCTGGTCTCAGACTAACAAGCTGTTCAGTTCACCTCAAAAAGCTGCTCAAGGATTGCTGCTACAACTTTTCCCAGGCCAGGGCAGGGAAAAACCTATTGCCTTGGTCAACAGATCCAAGCTAGCCAAGCAAAACCAAACTGCACGACAGTGTGGACACCTGGGGAGTGAAGCTTTGAGAAAAGCCCACCACAGAGTCCAAAGCTTCCCCAGCCACATGCCTTGAAGATGGAATACCGTTCTGGAGTACGGAGCAGAGGATCAGGGAATAGGCTATCATTGTAAATCACCCCAAGATACTGAGAGCACATCTTTTTCAGTGCCATTGAAGGTTAGTACCTTCATTCCTGCTTTTTGCTGTAATAAGTCTTCTGTTTCCTGTTCTGCATGAGGTGGTCCTCAAGTGTGTTGGGGTTAGGGAAAGCAGTCGGTGGCTCTCTTACAGATTAGCTAATTGGACTAAAAATTTATGCAATTAATTTAAAAAGAAAACTAGCCTAGAAGTTTAACCCCAGAACAGCAGCAACTATCCTGACATCCTGACATAATAACTACTTCTAGCACATCTTTTTTCAATTTTTTCTTTTTTCTTTTATTTTAGAAATGGGTGTACAATGTACTTATAAAGAATTTTAGATCTTTTAATAATTACAGTTCAGTAACATCAGAAAGAAACTTACAAAACTGAAAGAGCATTCATTTCATTTGCAGCCCTGGATTTCACTACGTTCAATTTGATGCCTGAAGCACAACATAATTACACAGGTTTTTCAGATAAATCCTCTTCAATCTATATGGTTTTTCAATGCAAATCAATTGATTACACTGCTTTCAGAGCCCTTGAAAACACCAAGGCTCTTGCTGCCAGTTTCTGTGACAAAGGCCAAAAAATTCTAGTCAGGTTTCCTAGGAAGCAAATCCCCAGGAGCATATTATCACCAGTTTTAATAGCAAGCCATGACTGCTTTTTCAGTTTGCCCAGCTAAAAGATGCTGCAGTTACTTCCATACCAAGTACAAAACACGAGATGTATTACTTGGTCTGCAAGGAGAGGTTCCTTGGACAAGACAAAGGGAATAATAAGAGTCACAGAAACATAGAATATTAAGGGGTTTGAAAGGACATTAAAGATCATCTATCCCCACATGGGCATGGGCAGGTGTATCTTCCACTAGATCAGGTTGCTTAAAGCCCTATCCAACCTGGCTTTGAACACTGCCAGGATTTGGGCACCCACAACCTCCCTGGGCAGCCACAACCTCCCTGGGCAACCAGCGTCAGCATCTCACCACCTTCACAGTAAAAAATTTCTTCATAATACCTATACTGAAATTTTCCAATTTGTACCATAAAGTTCCTGATGAACAGTCCCTCTGTGGCTTCTCTGTAGGCCACTTTCAGACACTGGAAAGTTGCTATGAGGTCCCCACACAACCCTCTCTTCTCTAGGCTGAACAGTCCCAACTTTCTCAGCCTGTCTTCATACAGAAAGTGCTCCAGTCCTCTTATCAACCTTGTTTATTTATTCTGTTGGTCTTCGATGAGAACCAGACTGTCTTCTGGCCTTTGCCTCAGTTGACTCAGAATCTCTGTCTGAGGCAGGTAAAAAGAAGCCAACTCTGTAGCCATCATATCTGTGTGGAAGAGACTTGGCCATTAAATTTCCTCCTCTACCCAGCTACTGTATGGAACATAAATTAGCAAAAAGCTTTTTGAGACTGACATGCTTTTAGTGGCTGGGTTTTTCTGTTGTCAGCAGAAGAGCACTGAGATGATGCCTGCCAGCAGCACTGTAACCTGGTGCACCGCCAGGAATTCTGACATAAACCTCAGAGGTATATTCACCCTTATGTAATAACACTTATCATAAAGGATCCCAAAGTGCTTTGAAACTGCACAAGATATATTCAGGGAGTAATTTATCACTAGGGCTTCTCCAGGGCACAGCCATCCCAACACATACTGTCAGCTTCTGGGATATTTAACAATAGCATCTTCCATTTAGCTTTTTAAAGCATAGTGGTGTCTGTGCTCAAATAACTGTTGCCTGTGGTGCTTGTCCTATTTAAAATAGGAAGAGGAAACAACAGTAATATTAAGCATCATTGTGGCTCTCAGTTCCTTGCAAGTTCTTCTTTACAACACAGATATAAACACTTGCCACTGATTTGAGACCAGCCTGGTAAAAGCCCTTCAGCTGCTGAAATCTGATTAAACCATCTCAAGTTCTGAGCTGCCAGAATTCTCACAGATCCAAGAGAGCTCTAACTACTGCCACTTTTAGGCAGTTTTATGAAAATTTATGGTTGCACTGTACATATATATCTCTAAATGTTGCCTTAGACTTTGTGTAATGTTTAACCCCAGCCAGCCGCCAAGTTGCACGCAACTCCTTGCTCACTGCCCCACCAGGAGGATCTGGGAGAGAATCAGGAGGGTAAAAGCTGGAAAACACTCAGGTTGAGATATACACAGCTTGATAGCGAAAGCAAAAGCCCCACACATAAACCAAGAAAAACAAGGAATGAATTCACTGCTTCCCATGGGCAGGAAGGTGCAGCCATATCCAGGACAGGTGGGCCCCATCACATGTAATGGTGACTTGGGCAGACAAATTCTATCACTTCAAATGTCTCCCCTCCTTCTTCCTTTTTTCTCCTCACCTAACTTTATATAGTGAGCATGATCATTTTATATGGTGAACATGATGTCCCATGGTCTGGAATATCCCTCTGGGCCAGTTGGGGTCACCTTCCTGGCTTTGTTTCCTTCCAGCCTCCCAGGCACTTCAATCTCCCCTGCCAGTGTGGCAGTGAAAAGCAGAAAAGCAGAAAAGACCTTGGCTCTGTGCAAGTTCCACTCAGCAATAAAAAAAAAAATCTTTATATCATCAACTCTGTGTTCAGCACAAATCCAAAATGCAGACCCATACCAGCCACTGTGAAGAACATTAACTCTACCCCAGCCAAAATCAGCACACCTTGAAACGGCTTGTATGAATGCCAGCTCTGTCCTTCTCTCCTGCTGTGAATGGTTAAACTGTATCAAGTATTTTGGAAATTATTTCCCACTGCTGCTTGGAATGAGTAATAACAACTATCTTCATTATGGGCTGCTTCAGAATAGGAGAAAAGAGATCATGCAATTGCAAGGTTGGGAGAAGGTTCATTAAAACTAGTATCCATAAATGCTCATTACAGTGTAACAAGATTATAAAATTGCTGGATAATGTTAAGGTTGGGGTTTTTTTACTCTGAGCAGAAATTGGCTGCTGTAAAATTACCAAACTAGCAACCTGATGTATTTTAAATGAAGTCCAGCAAATGTGACTCATGAAAACAACCCAAACATACTAATAACAATCCAGTAGGACATGCCTCCTAGGGCTGAGGGAATGATACCTTGGTACAAATAACAACGAAAAGAGGGTTCCAATCTCAACACATAATCTAATTTCATTCTAGAAAGAAAGCAGTCAGTTTTAGGTGTATTGCATTCTATTTTATGTGAAGGTAAATTGTCATTAAAGGAATGGAGAAAAATGTATTTGCAATGTTAATAGTGGCATATTATTTGGCTGGTTGGCTGGTTTGGACTTTAGCTTGTATTGGAGTTTTAATATGTTTGGTACAGCAGCGCTTAATGGTGGAGTTATTTTATTTAAGGTATGATAGTACACAGTCAGTTTCTAATTTTTTTTTCAGATTTGCCTATAGGTTAAATGAGACTGTTGAAGAGTGAGTGGAATTTGCTGATCACTTTCTGGTTTTTTAGTTTACTGATTATTTTATGGATGGGAATCACATTTCTAACTGTTTTGTATTGTTAGTGGTGTACTGTTGAAATGGCAATTGGTATTCATTGCTTCTTTTTTTAGAAATTTTATTGCAGATGGGTTTTTTGATAGTTTAGATAAGGCTTTTAATTGTTTAATTATTTTTGTCTTTATAGTCATTCCTTTAAATGCTCATTTGAGGTTTTTTGGGTTTTTGAAGTATTCACTTTGGAAGAAGTTTATGTTCAAAATGTATGGGGCTTTTGGGTTAGTTACAATAGGGTGTTTCTTTTATTCATTTTTAGTTAGATTTATATTAGTTTCTAGTAAAGTTAAATTTTGTGATTTTTTTGTTACATTAGCAACAGAAATAAATTTTGCTTTCATGTGTTTTGATGGGATTAATGTGTGCTGTGCACTAGTGTTGACTAAAGCTTTATATATTTTTGGTTTTGATGTGCCAGGCTAATGAATTTACACAGTCTAAGAAACATGTTTTGCTCTAGCCTCTGCTTGGCTAGAGGCAGGGCCCTTTTAAGTTTGGTTATTTTTTTGCCTTTGGGTATATTTTCTAGAAGTTTTTTTAAGAGGATATGTCATCATTATTATATTTGGCAGTTTGGGTATGGGCAATTGGAGCTGGGTTTTTTGTGGTGGAACTTCTTTTCTGAGTCATGCTTTTTTTTTTTCAATTTATGCACTCATTGTGCTAGAGCAGCAATGGTCTTTTATTTTACTTTTTCATGTTTTTCTCACAGTTACACAGAAAGAATTATAGCTTGCTTCATGGGATGTACTTTCTTTTTTTATTTGGGAGACATTTGCTTTTGGTATTGGAATTTTTGATCAGTATTTCTGAGATTTGGAGAAGGCCTTTTTTTAATTTCTTTTTTTTTTTTTTAAATTTCTTGTGATTCTCCTCTATCTCATCTTCTAATTTCTGCAGACATGTTTTCACAGCTGCAATTCTTGCATGTGTTGGGCCATACATGGCATTTCCATATACTTGGAGCTTCTTCACTGTGTCCAGCACAGTCTCTTCTCTGCCATTTCATTTCATTATTGCTAAAGCAGAAGTGTATTTTTGTGGCTTAAGTCATATAAGTTTTCACTACATCATGGATGTATATGATACTAAGTTTGGATTTTTAGTTGTTAAATTATTTGAGAAGATAATTTTTGCCGCTGTTATTTTTCTCAAGCGTTGAATTCTTTGTTCTGTGGTCTTCTACTGGGTTTGTTGCACACAGAGATTGTTTGCACACAGATATCTTTGTTCCACACTTTTTAAGATTCATGCCCAGAGACTGTGAGGGTTAGCTTTCTTTATCATTTTTTGGTTGATAATCGGATTATGTGTCAGGGATTTCAAATGCTTTCCTTCAGTACTGTTCAGAATTGTAGCTTTGCTTGCAGTGTTTTAAAGATGGACTAATCAACTAATTATAGATTTATCAGGTTGTTGAGTGCAACTTTTTTTTAGATTATGAAGGTTTTTAGGGAAAAGGACTCACTAGTGGTTTCTGACTTTGTGTCAGTTTTTGGAGCTGGCTTTGAGGGTCCTTCTCCCGGATCATTATTGTCTATCAGTTGATTGGTTTTGGTTTTGTGGGATTTTTTTTGTGGTAGTGACTACTAGTGGTTTAGACTTACTGTTTGGTTCAGCTGTTGGCTTAGGTTTATTGTCTGGTTTAGTTACAACTTGAATAACTGGGGTGTTGGCTGCAGCCTGAGTGACTGGGGGAGTTGCTGATTTATTTCCCTGCCCCCCAGCTTTTATTTACTGTTTTACAGTATTTAGCAGCATGCCATGAGCATATGACAGGGCCCAGTTTATTGCAATGAGCTTTTTTTCATTGGAATTATCAGTGCAAGGGTTTTTTCAGATTTTTTTTTAATTCATTTGGGTTCTAAATTTGTTTACGTGAAAATTTTTAGTTTGGGGGATCAGAAAATTCTTTCAGGGTTCAGCTTATTTTTTCTTATTTTTTATACTATTTAGGATTTTTTTATGCATGGGTTTACTTTTGATCAGGGATTTCATTAGGTTTTTTGGAAACACTAGCCCTCACTCTAGATACACTGAAGACCATATAGAGGAATATTTTATCTTATCAGATAAAATATTAGGAAAGTGGTCTTTTTGACATTTAGGGGAAACTGAACATTCCCAAAAAGTGATGTAACAGATTTAAAGGAGAGGAAGGAAAGGAAAAGTTGAAAACCTCATCTCCTGTTTTTCGTATAATAAATTGGGTGCGATTACTAATAAACTCCTAAAAGATTTTACTGGAACTCAGATGAAGAGTAGGACGAAGAAACTATAAACTATACATATTCAGAATAAACTCTAGTACCTTTGTAAACTCTTTATAAATTATTATCAGCATGCTCAGCAAAATAGCTATTTTAATTTGATCCTTTCTTCTGTAGAAGTTACATATTAGGGACAATATTGGAGCTATTTTCTGATAATAAGAAAATAAGTTTAGGGGCTAGGAAGATATTAAAATTTTAAAAAATCATAGGGACCAGAGATACATGAAGACTTTCATTTAGAGAGACATTATGAATTTAAGCAACATGGTTACTTAAATTCTTAAATTTAAGGTTAAAAATTATTAAAATTAAGGTTAAAAAATAAAGTTAAAATTATTAAATAAAATAGAAGGAAAGAAAATTTTACACTACATTTAAGGCATAATTACAGCACAGAATTAAAAAGACAAATTATGTAAAGATCCACCCCTAGTGTGATGGGTTGACATTGGCCAAATGCTAGTGTACCTATGAAAAATAATTTATTCATTCTTTTCTGCTATAGTTAAGCAGAGAAGAGGAAAAGAAAATATATGGGATGAGATAAGGATTAGGAGAAAATACTTTAAGGGAAAAACAGGCTTAAAACTTTAAAATAATTTTTTACAGAATTACAGAAGTAGAATGGGAAGTTTTAGAACACCTTTCCCTACCCTTTTTTTCTTTCTTACCAACAGTGCAGGGAGACAAAATATGGGCTTTTTAGTTAATCTTTTTAAGATTTTATTTTTCAGTTTACTTAAGGGGAGGAGTGCTCTCTCTCACTATCCATACTGCAAACAACACAATCCATGAAAAAAAAAATACAGAAAAGCAAGTGCAGTTCCTAAAAACAAACTGTGCACTTCTTCTCCCCCCATTACACCCTCAAAACCAGTCTTAAAAGTAAAAAACTTCATATCTAACATAAACAAACAGACAAGTAGAAATGCACACATCACAGTCACCCTAAAACAAGCAGCAATCCCCACAGGATAAAAACCAGTAATAATTATAATTTAGAATTGCTGATTAAAGTAATTATAGATAGACCAAAAGCCATAGGCATTCTGCTGGAATTCTGGTCAGCTTGATGACCTCAGGGTTTCAGAGTCTTAAAATGACAAAATCACGATACCACAACAATACTTGAAACAAAAAGACAAACCTGCTCGCACAACATGATAGCAAAAAAGAGTTGAACATTCCTCATCAAAAAAAGAATCAATCCAATATGTCATTTGAAGGGAAGTTCTGTCCTATGAGCTCTGACACCGGTGTTTGATACAAAGTCATTTGTATTTGGCTACAATGAGGGAAATTCCATTACCAGGCATCCAGATCTAAATTTATAACAATCAATTAAACAACAAGAAGAAAAGTCTGTTAAGTGAACAAATTCTGTTACAATATACAATTTCAAATCATATAATCTGACAACACAGCCAATCAAAAAAGCTGGTATTAAAGCCAGTATATGAATTAGCACAGAACAGAAATTCTTGGTGGTTTCTCGTACAGGTAGCTTAAGAAAAAACTGTACCAGTCCAAGATGATTTGAGACTTATGATTTCATTGTTTTTCAGAATTGCATGAGGAAAATCACAACCTTAAAAATGCTCCAGCAAGTTATCTCAAAAAAAAATTGAAAAGTTTGAGGCTTTCTATTTTCAGAAAATTTATGGAAATTACATATGACATGTGATGTTTGAATTGTAGAACAAAGTCAATTAAAAACTAGAACACTGATTCTTTTTGAAGCTTTCTTTCCCAAGGAGTGATATTTATGTACTTGTGCTATTGGCTCATCTCTGTAGAAGACAGAATAGATTCTTGCTATTGTATAAAAGAAAAACAATATTGTAAAAGTATTGAAAGAAAAAATAAGAATTAATCTTTCCTAAATGAATTTTTTTCAGAATGGAAAACGTGCAAAGCCTCACGCTTTAGAGAAAAACTCAACCTGGTGAACCAGTGCCTTTGGATAAAACTGTTTTGAATTATAAATGACATCATTTCCACATGCCACATACAATCTCCGTGATTTGTTGCTAATTGTTATGTTGTAGAATAAAGTAAGTTTGTTTCACATAAGTATTTGTAACTTACACTGAATAGGATTATACTACACTGCCCCAAACCAAGAAATAAAAGGTATCTGAAAAAGATGTTATAAACAGAATTACAGAATAATTTAGGTTGGAAAAAACCTTCAAGATGATGAGAACAACTTTGACCAATCATTATCCTGTCAATTAGACCATGGCACTATGTAATTCCTTGAACACCTCCAGGGATAGTTACTCCACACCCTCCCTGGGAAGCCCATTCCAATGCTCAACAACCCCTTACATAAACAAATCTTTCCTGATGCCCAGACCGAGTGTGGTGTCCCCTGACACAGCTTTGGGGCCTTGTCTTCTCATCCCCTCACTGGTTGCCTGGGAGAAGAGGCTGACCCCCATTCTGGCTACAGCCTCCTTTCAGGCAGGTGTAGGGAGTGATAAGCCCTTATGAGCCTCTTAGTCTCCAGGATAAACACTCCCAGCTCCCTCAGCTGCTCCTCATGGGACTTGTGCTCCAGACCCTTCCCCAGCTTTGTTCTCTCAGCCTGCTCCAGCCCCTCAGTGTCTTTCTTGCACTGAGGGCCCAGAACTGGACACAGCACTCGAGGTGTGGCCTCAGCAGTGCCCAGCACGGGGACAATCCCTGCCCTGGCCCTGCTGGCCACACCATTGCTGATCCAGGCCAGGATGCCATTGCCCTTCTTGGCTACCTGGGCTGTACTAGGTTTGCATAGGGGCACAACTTCTGTGGAAGCTGCTGGAAAGTTCCACCATGTCAGGCAGAGCCAACAGTCCCTGCTGGCTCCAAAGATGGATATGCCACCAGCCAAGGCTGGGCCAATTAGAAATGGTGATAATGCCTCTGTGATAACAGATTTAAGAAGAAATCAGAACAAAGCTTGTGGTGTAGTTTTAATTCCAGCTAAAGAAGAGCAGAGTGAGATCAGGTGAGAAGAACAACTCTGCAGACACCAAGTTCTGTGGAGAAGGAGGGGAGGAGGTGCTCCAGGCACCAGAGCTGAGGTTCCCCTGCAGCCCGTGGTGCAGACAGACCATGGTGAGGCACCTGTGCCCCTGCAGCCCATGGAGCACAGCTCCATCTGCACAGATCCACCTGCAGCCGGCTGAGGAGTCCCATGCCAGAGCAGGTGGATGCCTGAAAGGAGGCTGTCAGCCTGGGGGAGACCTGTGGAGAGAGGCTGCCATGCTGGAACAGCCTATCCTTGAAGGGCTGCACCCCATGGAAGAGTGCCCCATGCTGCAGCACTTTGGGGAGGACTGTTGTCTGTGGGATGGACTTACACTGCAGCAGTTCACAGGCAGCTGCTGCTCATGAGATGGATTCACATTGGAGAAGTTAATGGAGAACTGTCTGTCATGGGAGGCATTACCCTGCTCTGATTTTGTTAGGGGCAAGTTCACTTCATATCATTAAGTTGAACCTGTTTTGTCCTTGGTAGTATTTGTTGAGCAATCTCTCCCAGTACTTATCTCAACCTGTGAGCCCTTTGTTAAATTTTCTCTCCTGTCTCCAGTTGCAGAAGGGACCTAGTGAGGGGTTTTTGTGGGTTCCTGGCATCAGGCCTGGGTCACCCCACAGAGTGGGCACTCACTGGCTCATGTTCAGCTACTGTCACCATCACCCCCAGATCATTTTCTACTGGTCTATTTTCCAATCACTCTTTCCCAAGCCTTTAGCCATGTCTGAGGTTGCTGTGACCAAAGTACAGCACCTAGCACTTGGACTTGTTGCAGCTCAAATGAAAATGTAACAAAAAATGTAACAAAACCAAATTAAATATAGACTATATTCAGCAGTAAAACAGTGTGTTGGCGCATTGCACAAGTGGGACGGGACCACTGGGAGATGTTCCTCAAGCCTTTATTGCGACATCAGCCTCATAACAGGTTGGAACAATTGAAAGATGGCAACAGCTCACATCTTACCAGCAGCAGCCAAAGATTTCTTTGTTACAGGGCATTTTAAAAACTTTCTAGCCAATAGCATATTGCTAAAGACTTAGCCCATCACTATTGTGATTGCTAATTGTAATTGTTCTAGTCCATCACTAAAAGCACACACACACCTGTTTCAAACAATGCCTGCTTGTATGCTTTCTATTAAGAATACATAATACTCTATTACTAAGCTTAAAACCTTCTACTATCTTGCCAGGTATATTTTTCTGTAGTCTTAAGGTCTATTCTAGCCCAACCTAAAACTGAAACTATTGTTTCATGTCCTTGCTTGCTGTACTGTTGTAACTTGCCCTACTTTCAAGCTTTGCTGCTGCAGCTAATTCTAAGTTCTTCTGCTCTTTCTTTTTCTGGGGCCTGCTTTCATAGCTTTCTGAAATTCTTTTTACGTTTAGTATTTCCCACAAAACACCTTGTAAAACGTATAGTATATGGAAGATTTCAAGAAAAAAAGTGCACATAGAGGTTAGAAAGTCAGCCTGCATGGTGGCAATGGTAGATTTTAAACAAAATACTCCTTTGGCTAAATTTTTTTGTAAAGCCCATACATTATCATTTGCATTCACATATATAGTTGGAATGGTCTAGTAAGAATATTCCCTGATTCAATCCCTTCTAAGACTCTCCAAACCACATGGCCACTCTCTCTCACTCCCCTGATTTTCCCTCTCCCTCCCCATTGCAGCAAGCTGGAGAGGAGAATTGGAGCCACTAAAGAGGGATCACAGATTAAGATAAGAACACTTTACTGGAAACAGCATTTAAGTAAGAAAATAAACAGTTACAGCAACAATACTAATGACAGAAGGTATAATAAAAGAATCGATTCACACAGGAAAAAAAAAACAACCTAAAGCAACCAATAATAGACAATAGGGGACGGCTTCTATGCAACATTTTCTCAACCAGAAGGAGCCCCTTCTCTGTGTAAGAGAGTCTCTTTACCCCAGTCTCAGCAACGACATGAGGTGGTATAGAATAACCTCCATGTCAAGGCATGTCCCCTTCCAGCTACTGCAAAAAATTAGCCCTGAACTGGCCAGAAACAGGAAAATAATAAATGACAACTTGCTGCTCCAAAAAAGGATTCCTAAGCAAACAGTATGGAGAGGGATGGTGTGGGAAAAAGACATAACAGTAGTATAAACTGAATACATCCATGTAAGAGGGCTTTCCCCTCAACAAGCAAAAAGACTATATCCTTGTCTTTTTGATTTTGCAAGGCTTTGAGTTTGGTAAGAAATGTGTGATCAGCAGCCTAAGGGTCAGGTTTCCAAAAAACAGACACACACACACTGGTTTTCTGATTGATGGTGGTCTCAGTACATGACAGATTGAAAAGACTTGAGCAAACTAGAGAGGAAACATCCCATGCTCCACCAGTGCAAATCAGAGTCTCTGCTATTGGGATAAAAGAGGGTACAGGCCACAAGGTAACCTGTGGATTTACCTGCATGACCACACAGAGGACATGAGATGTGACAGACATGTTGCTATAGTGGTGGAACTTAGCTGCATAATACAATGAAAAATTATAGGAGTAATGTTTTTCTCATGAGGCGAGACGGTCAGCACAAAGAGATTTGCTAAAGTGTTGCTTTTCTGTTCCTGTCTTTGACTCAGCATCAGCTGTAGCTTTGAGTGCAGCAGCTGGCATGTTTACAAGCAATTCAGAGAAGCAATGCACTTCCTTCCAGATGCATTTGTCAGCTAGGATACATGTGAAGACGTATATTTTTCAGCTGTTACCTGGAGAGAATTCTGCCCAAGCTGAACATAATTTCAAGTAAGACTATATTGCTTTATTATAGCAGTGAGCTTGCTTCATGCCATAAACAAAAGAGCCTTTTTATTAACACACACAGCCCATATGGCCACTTGCTGCCGGGAGCAGAGTTTTCATGGGATGTCTGGTGTTGAAGGAGGCAAAAAAGCCACTTTGACTTTCTTATCGCTTTTCAAGAGGGTATTTCTCAACTGTAAGCAATATGATGGCTAAGTAATCACAACACTGGCACCAAACTTGTTAGCAAGAAAAAATCCTTGTGTACAAAAGACCCCATATGGTTAAGTATGTATTTTTCAAAGAGAAAAAATTTTCAAAGAGAAAATAATGAAGCTGTCTCTTTCATTATACATTAATGGCTTCTTTATTATGTGCAGGAAAATAGTCAGCCACTAAAGAGAGAATACAGTGTGAGATTCATTTGTCAGTTAGTTGAAGACTTATTTTCAGGGCTTAATATTTGTCTGGAGATGTTCACGTTAACAAATCTGTCTCATAAAATAATATTTTTTTAAGGATTTGACAGTTTGAATTATAATAAGAAATGCAATTTTAGAATAAATTTATGGCCAGCTGAAAGCAGTTCTGAATATCAAGATGACATATATTGACTCAGCAAGTTTGTTTTTGACACCAGGCTGTGTGGGGCAGTTGACTCACTGGAGGGAAGGGATGGCATCCAGAGGGACCTGGACAGGCTGGAGAGCTGGGCCAGTGCAAACCTCATGGGGTCAACAAGGCCAAGTGGAAGGCCCTACAGCTGGGTCATGGCAATCCCAGACACACCAACAGCCTGGGCAGGGAAGTGATTGAGAGCAGCCCTGCAGTGAAAGATTTGGGGTGAATGTTCATGGAGGATTGAACATGAGCCAGCAGTGTGTGCTCACAGCCCAGAAAGCCAGTTGTGTCCTGGGCTGCCCCCAAAGTAATGCAGCCAGCAGGGTGGAGAAGGGGATTGACTCCCTACACTGCTCTGATGAGACACCAGCTGGAGTGATACACCCAGGCCTGGAGTCCCCAGCAAAGGAAGGACAAGGAACTGTCAGAGTGAGAACAGAGAAGACCATGAAGCTGATAAGAGGAATGAAAGACGTCCCCTATGAAGACAGACTGAGAAAGTTGTGTTGTTGAGTTTGGAGAAGACGAGATTTTATGGGGACCTCATAGAAACTTTGCAGTATCCAAAAGGGTGTACAGGGAAGCCTGAGGGGCTCTTCATCAGGAACTCTAATGACAGGACAAGGAGTGATGGGTACAAACTGAAAGAAGGGAAAATTAGGTTAGATATTAGGAAGAAATTCTTTACTGTGAGGCTGGTGACACAATGGAAGATGTTGCCCAGGAGGACTATGGATGGCGCAGGCCTGGGAGTGTTCACAGCCAGGCTGGATGGGGCTTTGAGCATCCTGATCTAGTGGGAGGTGCTCCTCCCCATGGCAGGGGTGCTGGTACTAAATGATCTTTAAGGTTCATTCAACTTCTTAACATTCTGTGTTTCTGTTACTTTGGATTTTGAATTCAGCCCCATCAAAGCTGAATTGCCTGTAGTTGTAATTGGAGATATGGTTAAAGAAGCAGCTTGGGGTTTGATGGCCTTTCAAAATAAAGATATTTGATTTTGAGTATTTAGGAGTCTTGCTAAGTTAATCACATACTTAAATTGTTTACAGTGTATCTATAGAAAACCATTTCACTCATGTTTTCTAACTCTGAATAAAACTGATTACACATCTGAAAGTAAATGCTGAATTTTTTTTTTTTCTTATTTGGCAATAAGAATATCTAACAAACTACAGAGTTTTATTTTTGTCTAAAAGGATAATTCCAAAAGAAACAGGATTTCAGAGGACTTGGAGGTCATTAATTCTATGAGTCTTATTTTTAATTCGACATTATATTCTTTGAATAAGTTAAGGATAAAAGTGAGATTTTAACAGATAGTTTGAGATGTGAATCAAAATTTATATCTAATATTTGCCCTACCTAGAAGAAGAAAATCAAACAGAAATTGATATTTTCTCACAATAAGATTTCCAATGAAGTGAAGACACTAGCTTTAAGTCTTGCAGCACATGGATTTTACTCTTGCATTAGCATTAGCTATTTATTAATATCTGCTAAAGGTTTGTCACAATACTGATGTCATCTAAACATCAGCTTAAATCCATGCTTCTATAACTGGCTATGTGAGTATACTAGAAACTCATTATTGCTATTATGAATTACAAAATATTCTAATTTCATTAAAAGCAGTACAATTATCCTGGGTTTGTCTTATTTCAGTAGCAGATGTATGTAGTTCTGGTGATTCTGACTTCTCTAGCTGAAGAATTCTTCCACTCATAAAAAAAATTTAGAAGTGAATATTGTGTCTTCTGAGTAGAGGTCAAGGAGAGTACACATATACAAAAGACATACCTCCAGTGATCAAAAGTAGATCTATTTCAAATATCAATGTATTCATACAGACCAAAGAATTATTTTGAAATAATATTGATATTATTCAATATTATATTGAATAATATAATATAATTCAATAGTGATAACAATACATTCCATAAGTTATAAAATTGTTGACTATTATTGTCTATTATTATTATTATTATGATGATGTGTTGTATAACCGTAGAAGTTTCTCCTATAAGATCCCTATATCATTCACTGTTCCCAACAGACAATACTAGAAGATTTTAGTCTCCATTACCAATTGCAATAAGAATCTAGGACACAATTGTATTAAGAATAGCAATCACATGTTTTCTAGGATGATTTTTGTATGTCATTTTAGCATTTTATGAAGTACCTACACTAAGTGATATTGCTTCCTTCATTTTACAGATGAAAAACAAAAAGGGTCATATTAAGGTCAAAACATTTCACTAATCTAAAGTATACTAACTGTGGATATCTGAGACTGTTTTTTGGAAGGGTTCTACATTCTGGTAATCATTATGTATGGAAAACACGGCTCTGAAATTGAATTTCAATTTCAGTTATGTTTAAGTGTCATCAGGTGTTCTGCAGATAGGACCCTCACAAGATAAACTGAGTATCCATAAAAGCCTGACAGCTACCAAAGGTCAGGACTGGGTCAGCCAGTGTAGAAGGGAATGAAGTCAGGAACAGAGGCAGTGCAGCTGCCTTTTCTTCCAAATTGCATCCAGCTGCATCAGGAAGGTTTCCATGTTCTCCAAGCTGCTCTCTCACTTAGCAGGTGCCTTCCCAACCCTGCCCCATGTAAGGGGAAGTTCTGCCTTCCTTCCCTGGTCTCGTGTCACTGCTGTACAGCAAGTTTCAAGCACAACATCACTGCGACAGAAGGACAAATGAGGAAAAGCCATAACCATTAAATAAAAGCTAAAAGAAGTAGCATTTACAAAGTGTTGATGTCAGCCACGCTGGAAGTCTTAATCGTGAAGTTTTGCAGCCTTTTGCCAAATTGCTCTACATTCTTCATAACATATTATTATGCTCAGCTTAAAGGGGATATTTTCCTTAAGGAGAAATGTATATCTTTAAAAAAACCTAGGAAGATAGCAGAAAGTACCTACTGCTAAGAAAGCTTTCATATTTGAGCCTATTTAACTCCTAGTTCTATAATAATTAATTTGCTTCTAGATTTCATAGTGTACATTTATAAGTTTCTTTCCAAATGGAAGCATTATTAAGCTAGTCCTATTAAATTTCTTTATATAGATCTTTTGACTGTTCTGTGTTGTCTGATGATGAAGATAAATTAAGATTTATTACACACATGAGACCATTTGAAATTCAGGTCATACTTATTAGACGTGTAAGTCATCTAGGTTTCTCTCCTCCTTTCTGTCATGAATACTGACTTGCAAGAGCCAAAAATTTGCTTTCCAAGATGTTTGTATGAATCTATTGTCATGCATGTCATTTTTTCACTTCATATTTTAATGGGCAACAAGCATGAAATAGGAAGAAGACTGATAAATCGAATCTGCCTAAAGTTTAAATGCATATTAATGAAAATACCTTCCCCTAAAATCCTCTGTTGGTAGTGTTTCATTCAGGACATTTTCACTTCAACCTCCAAGAGCTTCAGCAATAGTAATTATTAATAATGAAAGAAAAGATACTTCTAAAAGTAATGCATGACAGTACAGCATGGGGTTCATGAACTTTCTAGGTAGGCATTGCACACCGAGGCTCAAGTTTTAGCAGTTTTTCAAAGCCAAAGGACCACTTAATAGAAACAGTAGGACAGAGTAGTACACGTTTATGAGGACAGAGGTGTCAGAGGACCATCACCACAATAAAGTTCGAATACGACTTAAAACCGCCCATCAAGAGGCAATTTGAAGTGTTGAAAAGCAGTCACCCATGAAGTACTAATATCCAAGTGCATACTGGCCACCAAGTATTGGTTAAAATGCCCCAGGGATTTCAAAGCATCCTGTCAATATCAAAACTTGGGAAGAGTTGTTGCAACAGTTCCACTGCATTTCATAAAACTGGAGAGATGCATGTCTGTTGCCTTGCCTGCCAGAGCAGCTGAATTAGAGTACAGCTGAAGTCTGCAAAAAGACTTCTCCATGACTTGCTATAGCAGAGACAGCCCTTTAGATTTTATTACAGAGTGAGCAGAGCTCAAAAGCACTGCAGGAGCTCTGCATTCAGAGAGTGGATCCACAGTGAGTTTTGAAACCCCTATATCTAAAATTATTCAGGAGCTGAACTGGTAGTATTTCTAGAACCAAGTAGATACTGACCTTCCCTAACCAAAAACAAAGTTCCAAATTTGCACAGAAAACCAGAAAATGTACACGTGTCAATTAAAAAACCCCACAACACTGCTGTGTATCTTTAGCTGTGCATTATTGCTGCTGTTGTTTAATGCCCTGAATGTAAGACTGAGGGTGAGTGTCAGAGTGTGGTTGGTATGCCTACTACATTGTCCTGGGTTTGCACTGCAGCCATATTAGCAACCTCATCTCTGCAGGCAGCAACTGTTCACAGCATTGTACACGTCTTACAGCTCCATGAAAAATACAGATCCTTTCAAAATCAGCCCCAGAGTTCCTGCAACCTCTCATCACAGTAGCAATCAAAGGCTAAAGCTTGTGTTGGCAGTTCTGAAGACCTGAAACTCCCTACTGTGAGCACAGCTTTCAAACCTGCCAAACCTACAGAGTGGAGTTGTCTGTCTTGTCCTTTCAAAAGCTCCCCATGTCATGCCACTCGCTTTGCCTAAGTTTGTCTCAAAGATTGTGGCTCAGTCCAAAATCTGCATCAGCCATGATCATGATGCACAACTTTGTTTTGCCTCCTGCATATTAAGGTCTTTGCTTTTTGAAGAGCTTTTTGCCACAGGAAACATCCACAGGAACTGTTATTCTGGGGAGTTTTCTTCCAGTGTCTCCTTGGAAGATGAAGAGTAGCTTATAAGGGGAGACTTCATTTTTTACCTTTCCCACATTATTCATCTGCAGAAAGATTTGCCACAATCAATTTATCTCTAATTACATCTCTGTCATTCTGATTAGTCACTTCATATGCCAGTAGCTGCATTTGAGGCATAACAAAATTGATCTGATTTAGTTATCTTTCATATCAGACATCTGGTATATGGCTGCTATATCAGTTACAATCTGTGTCCATGCCCTGTAACTTTCTGCACCATTGAGATGGACATTTTATAGTGTCAATCAAATGCAGTCCCAGCTCTGTCCTTGAGTCCTACTCAGAGGGACACTGAAAATACCTTTGCTTTGAACACTGATATTTAAATACACAGGCTCTGCAGACATATAGGCTTTATCTATATGTCAAATAAGGCCTCTCACAAACATTAATATAGTTCCAGTGGCTCAGAGCTCAATTTTCCCTTTAGTTTATTGCTAATTGTAGCTGTTACTTGTTGAAGGAAAGACACTTTATAAAAGCTGTGTTAATGGTATCCTGTCATGGTTTAGGAATGGCACTCCCCAATCCAGTGCCTCCACCAAGACTCTCACAAACCAGATGCCTCTGTGTTACCTTCCCTTCCTCTCCCCTTCTCACTGAAGCGAGATGGATTTGAGAATTGAACACACAAAATGGAAAGATCATGGGCTGAGATAAGAACAATTTACTGGAAACAGCGATGGGATAAGAGAGTGAATAGTAACAGCAACAATGTTGGTAACAAAAGTGTACAAGAGGGAGTGTGGTTTACATGCAAAAATGCCCACCATAGACCCACGGCAACAATGAACATTGGCTTTTCCCCTTCCTCCACATTTGCTCAACACCAAAGGCCACTGAAAAAGTTAACTCTGTCCTGGCCAGAACCAGGGCACATCCAAAACATAGATATCACTAGATTTTTATCCTTCTTTTTTTGGCACAAAGGGGTGATATCTGTAGTTTAGTAATATGCATAGCTTAATCCATATCTTCTTCACTATTTCTTGTTAGGGTTGAAACACAAGAAATTATGCCCAAAATTTGGCATTGTTAGACAACAGAATACTTTTTTCTTTGAAAGTGGGTTGGTTCTCCAAAATCATGTAAACAATGTGAGGCATTTTGTTGTTGTGTCAGTTATGTTATTGCCTTAGTTAAAATTATCTCTACACCAATACACCAAATGTCCAAATGCAATATGGTTCCAGGAAATATATCTTGATGCATTGCACAGTTTGTCTTTGTAACACCTAGCTCTTATAGTGAGACTCTTTCTTTCTCAGTGAACTGCTACATAGGAGAAACAGAAAGAAAGAGGAATACAACAAAAATTTTACTGTCAAAAAAAGAAATCTGAAATAGCATGGTGAAAAACATAAATATTAAGGCCCACAAAAAAAAAAAAAAAAGAAAGGTGAAATTAATATGAAAGGCTTTGAACTGTAGATGATCATGCATAAAAATAAACTGTGACTCATAGGTCGATATTTTAAAAAGTTTGGGCAGATTTTTCTTCCCTAGGTCTCTGACAGCTGACAGCACATGACTTAAACAGAGATGGATTATGAAATTCTCACTCCACTGCCATACTTTCTGACATGTGTTTTCTTACTGTCTAATCCATTAATGCATTCCTTTTAGGCAATCTGCTTATTTTAATATCCTTTATGTGGTGGTCTCTTATGTAAAATTAGAACTCCTTTCTTCATAGATTCCATAAAAAGTCCACAAAACATTTGCATTTCTAGTTCTAAATATTCTAAGTTTCTCAGTTTTCCTTTGAAATTAAAAATCTTCAGCCTAGTCTCTGTCTTTCTATTAAATTTAAGATTAAATTATCACTGTCCACAGCTCTTTTTTTCTGATCTTTACCTGGGAAGTAAAAACATGGTTACATTTGCCTCTCTAAATAATATATCAATGTCAGAAACCCAGTCCCACAGGGCAAGAGTGGAAAAAGTCCTATCAGTTGTCAGCTCTTCCAGAATATCCAAAGAGGTGGTGTAAGTTCTCCAGCTATCCATCAGCCATTTCAAAGCATTAAGCTCTGTTCATGCCATCCCTTTTTTCAAGAGATAGGTAGAATGTGATCAGTGTATAATATTATCCTTTTTTAACTTATTTCTGTCTCTCCCAAACACTGCAGATCTCTCATCTTCTGTATTCTGGTCATGATACTGTTTCTTACTTACCAGAAGCTCTGTTTGGTCCTTTCTTTGGTACCTTTGGTACTCCCTTTCTTTGTATTATTGAACACATATGTCTGTACTAAGTGTAAGGCCATGGCAATTGACTGTTACAAGTCAGTGCACCCATCCTTTTGGACCTACAGTGATTTGCTAATAGGATGACTCAAGAAAGAGTGCACACGTTGATTCTCTCCTGCCACACATTCCAGCAGAAGCCATAGGAACTTCCTGGCCCAAAGGTTACATGAGGATCACTGTCCACAACTTCCAGCAATATAGACCTGTTCCACTATCAATTACTTAGTCTAAGAGCAATGGTCTTACTCTTAGGCCACTGCCCATAGTACTATAAACACATCTTAGAGTTCTGCAATCTGTCTGGACCCGATATAGTTTATTTACTTCTGTGTACTGATGTCTGTATACTTCATTTTCACTTCTGCATTTTCCAGGGTTTAGGACAGAGACAGAAATTCAGAAGGGCAAAAGTGAGAAAAACTTGTGATTCAAGATAGACAGACTTTAGTAAGTAAAGAGAAGAAAAAGAAAAAAGATATATGCTGGATTGTGGCAACTACATCAATTCCATCCTATTCCAATGTAGTTCCAAAATTTGATTTCTTGTGTTTCAATGGTATTCTTTCCTCACCAGTGCTTGTAATGCCTATCTGGTGCTCTTACATGCCTGAAGTATCTCAGCTGTCACGTTTTGTTGTGTATTTTCCTTCTTTATGCTTTTACTCTTTTCTGTGAACCAAAACTAAGTGCAAAAAAAAAATTGTGTGAATCTCTTCTTCAAGCATTATTGTTGTTTTCAAAATTAAAATTAGTTTTCTTTATTACAATACTTAGCAAAATTTTATATCCAAGTGTCATGGGTTAACCACAGCTACCAACCCCTATGCAATTGCTTGATCATTCCAGCAACAGCAGAATCAGGGAGAGAATCAGAAGGGTAGAAGCTGGAAAACTCACAGGTTGAGATACACACAGTTTAATAAGGAGAGCAAAAGCCACACACATAAACCAAGAAAAACAAGGAACTAATTTACTGCTTCCCATGGGCAGGCAGGTGCAGCCATCTCCAGGACAGCAGGGCTCCATCACACATGGTGACTGGGGAAGACAAACTCCATTTCTCCAAAAGTCCCCCCCTTCCTCCTTCTTTCCCCACTTTATATAGTGAGCATGATGTCCCGTGGTCTGGAATATCCCTTTGGTCAGTTGGGGTCATCTGTCCTGGCTGTGTCTCCTCCCAGCCTCCCAGGCACTCCCATCTCCCAGGCAGCGTGGCAGTACTAAAAGTAGAAAAGGCCTTGGCTCTGTGTGAGCCCTGTTCAGCAATACCAAAAATATCACATTCTCAACTCTTTGTTCAGTACAAATCCAAAACACAGACCCACACCAGCCACTGTGAAGAACTTTAAGCCTATCCCAGCCAAAATCAGCATGCCAAGCAACTACATAAATCCTTAAAGATGAAGAAAACACCTTTTCACTTTCTAAAAGTCTCACTAGTCTTTCATGTCCATAAAACAAATTTTATTGGAATCTTGAAAAATATTGTCACTTATTCCTATAGTTCATGATATTCAAGAAGAAAATGCTTTTCACTAGGAAAAAAAAAGCAGAAGGAAAAGAGAAACAGACATTCTCCCATACACTTTAAACCCCAAATTGTTTGGAAAAAGTCATTATTTGAAACTCATGCAACTACTTCCATGTACATTGGATGATTCATGTGTGTAAGACTGTACAAGATTGAAATTGTAAGCTGGATCTCCTTTCATTTCCTAAGGCACTATTATTTTCTTGACTCAGCACCTATAAGTATTGGAAAAGAATAAGGGATATGTTGGTTTATCAAAAATTGTGTTAGTCTGCCAAGGGTTTTCTTGGAGCAGCTCGTGAGCTGTACATTAACACACATCACAGATGCTGAAGCTCTGCCCTTGCTATGGCAGAAAAAAGCACTGAGGAGACACAAGGAACACTGGTCCCAGCTGGCTGCACAACCCATGAATGGCACTCACCCAGCTCTACATTTCTTGGCTTGAGAAGAATAGACCATGACCACTGTGACCAAAAATCCCTGGCCACAGGATCTTACCCTACTGCTGCACCACATGCTTTTTCAGCAGAAAACATCAAAGTTAATCTGAGGCACTTTACCCCAATACCTAAGTATTGAACTCTCTTCATTTGCTGTCAGGGGGATGAAGGTGACAACCTGTTCTTTCCAAGGAACTTTAAATCTCTAGGTGCTGCAGAAATGTTAGTTTTCTATTTAGACAATCAGCTACCCAAGTGTAAACTCATCCACCAAGAGTTTTTCTCTTTCCATGAACAGCTTCTAAAATTTTAATACTCTGTTCATACCTAACAGTACCAGTTCTTGACAATATGCTAATCCTTAGAATTGAGATATCCCAGCTATCCGAAAGGAAAATAATGTCTCTTTCTTATGTCAAGAACCTCCAATAGCAACTTGAGTGTGACAGTGAGGAGTTTTTGTGATTATTTCAAAATCCTACATCCTTATGTAAGCAGGCCCCAAATGAGAACATGGTTTGTTCTTTCTACAATGCTACCTGTCTGCAAGGCTGCAGAGCATATGCTTCAACTGCTAGCTAGAACTACCATCCAATTTAACAATGTTTGCAAGCAGGAGAAAAAAATCATCCTCATTGCTTGGCCATATCTCTGAGGAAAACAGAATGTCAGACAGGTAGAGCTTTAGATGAACTGCCTTGTCCCAAGGGGCTGGAAATTCTGCAGGAACTGCCAAGGGCCTGCTTGAGCTATTAATTTAGCTGGGCCTTTTTCTGTCAAAGGATATTGTAATAGCCTCCTTCCCATTTCTGCCATTCAGCCAGTGAGCAGAATGCTTTCAGTTAATGTGCACCCCTTTGAAAGGCCAAATGAATCCTGGGGCACCCAGGATGACATTCACTGAATGCTACTGGAAGGAGTGAAAACAAAAACTTGATATTGCATCAATTCAGCATTCAGACTTCTCTGCATAAGACAGGTAAATATAGAAAGAGGTGTCTACACAGAGCAATGCATGGCAGGGGGAAGGAAATGGAACAGAGTGAAAAGGAGAAACTTGCAGAATCAGGAGGAAAGGAAAAGAAAATAATATTATTAATAACCTAGTTTGTTAAAAACAAAAAGAAATAGAAGGGAAAGGGCAGGCTGCTGACTGATGTAGATTTCTGCCTCTTTATACCTCTGAACACTTTTATCTCCTATGATGTTGTTTAGATGAACAGTACATGCAGTCTGTACTAGCAACAGCAAAGCTATTTATGTCCTAGAATGAGCTTTGTGGATTTGCACAAGCTATTTCCCCTAAAGTAAAAGAATCCAGTCTCAGACTTCCCAAATTTCAGGGCCTAGCTTAGCAACCAAGATACAGAAGGTCATTCAGAAGGATAAACACAGGCCACCTGGTTTACTGATGAAGATGCCCAGCACTTCCAGGTTAACCATACACACTCAATACCTCTTATGAAATATATATCCATCCCAAGGGAGGGGGAGGGGGAGGGGGCTCCATGTATAACCGATGGAGAATT
>JANPWX010019047.1:426687-516936 GCA_024734555.1 Trochalopteron elliotii
AGGGAAGGGAAGGGAAGGGAAGGGAAGGGAAGATTCTCTTACTCATGTCTGTCATCCTCCTTTAGGAGTCTCCAGCAGATCTAGCATTTCCATGCAAAAATGTTATCAAATTTTCATCAAAGGAACTGATGCTAAATACTTCAAAAGTATTATCTATGTCCTTATAAGTTGTCTCCAAACTCCCATGTGTATGATACTTGTTAGAGATTTAATTCAATATGTATTTGTATCAGAAGAATAATTCCTTCACTTTAATTTGAAACTGCTTTGTACATTTGATTAGGAAAGATTTTTAGAAGCTATTGGTAAGAAAAAAAAATCTCAGCTTTTTTAAAATTGATTTTGTTACAGCTTTTCCAATATCCTGAATTGATTGACAAGTTACTTAAGTATAATCTCTTACAAGTTCAAAGGCTTTGTGACAGACATTTTAAAAGCTGTATTTTGAAGCAATGTTTTCATGTATTTATTTTTAAAATGCTTTTTTCCAGCCAAAATCAAAAAGTTATGTATCTCAACAGTTCTCAGAGCATTTACTGTGTTAAGGAAGTCAAGCTACCACTTTGCAAAGATACTGCATTGGCATATGAAATGTCACCCAACTAAACTCAAATGCACATTTCCATTTTAGTGTCTCATAGGCACATTATAACTACTTATTTAATATATTTGCTTTCTTATGTCCTGCTATATCCTGTGATTTCTTTTCTAGCTTTATATTTCTTTTTTCACTATTTAATCTGGTCGAATTTAATATTATCATAACTTTCTTCAGAACAGTCTTATATGCAATCCATTATCTTATGCCTAGCTGTGTTGTGCTTCCTCTCAACATCTCAAACATACTGACAAAACATGTGGAGGATTCTTCTAGCTTGCAACAATTTTCTACAGTTTGTTTCCCAGATGCCAGATGTTGTTGGATATATGACTCCATCAAAATAATGCAAGTTATAACACTAAGGCAGCAATAAGTATTGTAATCCTTAAAATTATTCTCTATGCCTTCAGAATACAAACACTTGAGGTGCAAATGAAGCTAATGGCCTTAGATTAATTTCCTCTGGCCAGTATAGGCATTTACATTTGAGCTAGTAGTCTAGATCATCACCACATTTTTTATCTTAGAGTAGATGTTACTTTAAAATGCAATAAATTATATTAAAAAGTACCATTTTTTTCCTACAGGTGATGGGGATGAATAGCTGTATTGTATAGGTTCAGGTTAATTACACCCTTAATGTCCAAAGGAAAAAGAGGAGTTAGCATGCATGGTGCTGCATAAGGATACTGTGAGAAGCCAATTTAGGTTTGTTGTGCCTCAACAAGGGCTGTCAAAGGCCTTGGGAGGGGTTGCACATGCGTCACGTCCTGGAGGCAGCTGGGAGAAGATGGAGGGAAGCCTTGTCCCCGGGGAGACCTTGCCTGGCCACCATTCCACGTGTCACCATGGTGTCTGATTATGCATTTTTCTGACTTAGAGATGGGGCAACTGAGAGGTATTTTAAAAACTTTTATTCTATTTTTAGTCTTATGTGAAGGGTGAGATAATCCAGATGTGATAATTTACACTATTATAATTAGAAGCTGAACTATTTTTTAATTATAAGACATTACAAGCGTTTCTTGGCCTATCAGCTTTTGCCACACAATGTCGTTAATGCCTTAAAGACAGTTATCTAAAATTACCCCTCATGGATCCTACTACAATGCATCTTTCACAGTTTTATTTCTCCAAAGTATCTAGTCTTATTTACAAGACCATTATTTGAAATTTGTTTCTAGTTCCTTTTCTCTCTCAACGTCTGTCCTATTCCATGGCATTTCTAAGCCAACATTTTCTATCTTGAAGTTTGCATACAGATGCATACTTTGTGAGCCTTCTGTCAGGCTTTGCGAATTCTCAACAAATCCATTTCCCACAACATTTGACAGGCAGTCAGCAGGGGAACACCGAGGACACTGTACCCCACACACTGTACCCCAGAGACACTCTGCAGTCAGGTGGCCAAAGCTCTCCAGCGCTGGGACACTGGACTGGGCCGGTGGTGTCCTGTCAGCAGTGCCTTGGGGAGGAGCTGGGGGCATACAAAGTAACTGCCTCACAAAGCTTGGGGGCTGTTCCGTCTCTTTCGTTTTGACTCTGTTGGGGCTTTTTGAACTTGATTTTGGAGTCCTGCCTTTTGGCTCTCCTGCCCTCGCTGGCTCTTGCTCTCCCTCACATCCATCCTGTCTCCCTGTGCCCCTGACCAGCGCCCCGCCTGCTTCGTCCCTGCCTGAGCCATTTGTGATCCTGCTGCCCCCCTGCCCCGAGCCAGCCGCTGCTGTGATCCTCACCGTGACCCTGTCCAGGCTCCTGGTGCTCCTGCCCGACACCCCTCACCCCATGTCACCCATGGCCGCAGGAGCCGTGCACAGGCCGGCAGCGGGCACAGGCCCCGCCACATGGACATCGACAGCACTCCCTGGCCTCCGATGGTAAGGCTCTCTTTTCCCTCTGTCTCCTCTCTGTCTCTCTTTCTCTTGCTCTATCCCTCTCTCCCCCATTTGTCTTCCCCTTGCTCTGTCTTTTCTAGCCCTCTTTAGTAGGGTAACTCATTATTTGGGGGAGGGGGGGGGGCGGTATTTTATTATTTTTTTACCAACAAACAGTTGTCAGATACAATGCTTGTGCCTCTTTTGGCTTAATTTCATTCCTGACCATCTGTTTTCAAAAGAACTCAAGGACCTGGCCATTCTGCCACTTTTTACCACAATGAAGAGTGCACCTCTCCAAGCCATGACCAGCCAGTCTCTTCAGGAGAATGCCATGGGTGACAGTCTCAAAGGCTTTGCCAAAGTCCTGGTGAATACCTCCACACCCTTTCCATCATCTATGAGGCACATCACCTGATCATAAATGGAGATCAGGTTAGTGAGCAGGACTGTTCACAAACTCATGCTGGCTGGGCCTGATTCCCTGGTTCTCCCGTATGTACCATGTGATTGCACTCAAGATGGTTTGTTCCATAACCTTCTCCAGCAGCAAGGTCAGACTGACAGGCCTGTGCTTCCCTGGATCCTCCTTCTGACCCTTCTCGTAGATGTGATCATTGGCCAGCCTCCAGTCACCTGGGACCTCCCTGCTTTACCAGGACTGATTATAAAAGATGGAGAGAGGCTTGGTGAGCTCTTCTGTCACTTCCCTGAGTATCCTTGGATAAATCACCTCTGAATCCCATTCAGACATATGTTTCTAAATGGCTCAGCAGGTCCAATTCCTCCAGGACTCTGGGGTGTGCAATCTGCTCCCTGTCCCTGTCTACCAGCTCAGGAGACTGATTGCCCTGAGGATCACTGGTCTTATGATTATAGACTGAAGTAAAGGAGGCAGTAAGTACCTCAGCCTTTTCCTCATCATTGTGTTCCTCCTTCATCCAATAATGGATGTAGATTTTCTTTGTCCCTGCTTTTTTGCTGAAGTATTTATACTTTATAAAGTATATACACTTTATTATCATTCACAGCAGTGACCAGATTGAGTTCCAGCTGAAAGTTCACCTTCCTAATTTTCTCTCTACATGACTTAAAGACAACCTTGTACACTTCCAGAGTTGTCTGCCACTTCTTCTAAAGGTATAAACCTTGTTTTTTTCCTGAGTTCATGTAAAATATATTCAGCCAGGCTGATCTTATTGCCTAATAGCTTGTCTTTTGACAGCTTTAGGCTCCTACAACGTTGAGATTATCTTCTTAAGGTATGTCCAGACTTCCTGGACCACTTTGTTATTAAGGACTGTTTTCCAGGGGACTGTCTGAACCAATGCTCTTAATAGGCCAATAATATACAATAATAAATTAATAATAATATTGAAAAGAATGAGAGGGAGAGAGGAATAACACCCATAAGAAATAAGTGATGTACAGTACAGTTGCTCACCACCAGCTGACTGATGACCAGCCCAACCCCCAGGGAAAGCAATAGTTCCCAGTCTGGTGTCCCCAATACATGTACTGGGCATTACACTCTCTGGTATATATTATCCCTTTGTCCAGTTTAGGTCAGCACTACTGGCTATGCTCCTTCCCAGAATCTTGTGCTCCTGTTCACTGACAAAATGAAAAACTGAAAAGTCCTTCATTTAGGGTAAGCACTAATAAGAACAACTAAATAATCAGTGTTTTATCAATATTATTATCATTCTAAGTTCAAAATGCAACACTGTACCACCTACTAGGAAGATAATTAACTCTATCCTAGCCAAACTCAGGACATGGGAGTACTCTAGGTGAGAAATCTGAATGATGGCATGATATTCCTACAAAAAAGGTGTGTAAAAGACCATATAGAGTCATGTCTGTTGCAGCAAGGCCTGTAATCTACAGGCCAGCAAATCTTTTTACCATAATACAGCCCTCAACCTCTAGTCTTGTATCTTTGGAGACATGAAGCTTTGAAATTCAAGTTAATTACTTTAATTTTTATTATTCAAATACTATCTTTAAGTTGTGATTAGGTATAATGAAGAGAAATAAATTAGTCATAGATTAATGACAAGGTTGCTGCAAATTATGGTGCTGAGAACAGGATCAAGACTGATCAAAAGGTCAATTCTCAAGGGGTTTTGGATCCAAAACTAAATTCATGACTCAGCTCATTAATTTATATGGTAAATCAAAGGCCACTAACACTTGGATTACTGGGTTTTTTTCAGCTCCATAGGCATTAGAAATTAAATTATTATGCAGTGTTTAAATGTTCCATATCACAGTGATTGCAGCTAAACTTCTTGAAAGGACATGGTGCTCACAGAGTTGGGACATTCATTATCTTGGTTCCTCCCTGGGGATAGAACAATATCTTCTTGTGGCTGCAAACAGTTACTAATATTTAGCTTGTCCTGACTTACAGATGTACAGGGATCACACTCTAGCCCAGAGCGGTCTGAACCAATGATCAGGAACTTTCTCCTCCTCATGATAGGAGTGTTTTTGCTTCAGGCACCTCTCCTGATGGCCTTCTAAATATCTGGATCTTAAGTTCACAGACTCACTCCTAGTCTTACTTGACTTGCTCTGTTTCCTAATTCATTTAATTTGCATGATTTGCATGGCACAAAGAAACCATAATCTCTGCAAATCCCTTTTGATCACTCAAATGTGCCTAAGAAATGCCAAGGATTAGATTGGTTCTCAGTCTTCCTGATAAGTGTTAACGCCAACACAGACACTCTATTCCCACAGTACTGTAGCAGAAATAAAATGTTTTTAAATGAACTTATCATTAACTCCCACCAGATATTTACTCATAAAAAAGTCCCTGATTCAAGAACATCTTTGAAGCTGGCTCTTAAAAAGATGAAGCACATGAAGATCCAGAGCATTTCCTAGTACAACTATGAAATCTGAATCACAAATTACTTCCTTACTAGGGCTGTGATGCTGTTTCTATTGAAGTGTGTTTTACTGTTGGAATGTAACCAGGATTTGATGGAAAGCATTTAAATAAACTTTCAAAACTGTTCTGTGGAAGGTCTTGGAGGAAAGGCGCAAAGAAAGATCAAAAGAGTGACAAATAAGTTTCTGGAAGTGATTACATCAGCTGATGCCTGTGACATGGAGAGGCTTGTCCAGAAGGGTCAGATCATAGACAAATACTTTTTACAGAACTGCTGGGAGCCATCTGCACAAGCAGAATCAGGCTCGAGCATCTTTCTGAAAAGGCTCATTGAAAAAAACATTACAAGAGACACCGTTAGTGTGAAGTCTAGAAATTTTTTTCCTGACCTCAGTCAGCTCACACATGGCGATGTCTGGACAGTATTAGAAGAAAAACAAGAGGTCTTGAAGGAACACACATTTTCTGTATTCACTGACATCTGGGCTTCATGCCTCTGTTTAGTTTGGTTTCATTTGGTTCGTAGCTACTGCCTCTGGAGGCAAGAGTGACCAGCCACCTCCTCACACTGCTTTTGTAATGACTCAAATTTATGTTCAACAGTCATCTGTAATTGTTTACCACATCCTGACTGATTGGCTTACACTGGGCTTGGAGTATTAATGCTTTGATTCAGATAGCTCAAATCAAAAACTTACATTTTCCTTTTTCATACTAAAACAGCCCAAACCCAAAAGAACAAACAATCCAGAAAATAACTAGTAGAGATGCTCCTCATCAGTGTTAAATGGTAACTCATAAAAGCATGGAGAGCAAGCAAATCTCTGGGCAAATCTCTGCAAAAGTGGAAGGGTGGCAGGAGAACAAACCTCACCATAGAAAATCTTTCATGTTGTCATTCAAAGCTATTTTTTTCCATCCATATCAATAATCAATTGAGGAATAAATTAGGTTGTAACCATTTTTTTTGAGAAATCTCAAAAAGCAATGATTGTCTTTAGTTCAGTGTGTACCCTGAAATAAAACGAATTAAATGTGTTGTAGTTCATAAACATTAATAAATGAACACCGCAGTGTCCCAGACTGACTGGGTTGAATGTTCTTAACTTCCATGCTTTTTTCCATGGTCTCTTCCACCTTCATAAGGAAATTTTGATTTTTCATTCAGTTTTGTTGGTTGGATTTTTATTCAGAAAAGAATTTTGGTTTTAATAAAGATGCTTTTGACGACAGAAAGTTTTCTACTGCAATGTCTTTTTTAATCCCACGCTGGAATTGGAAGGCAGTATCTTGAAACCTCCAGTGGAAATGCCAGGTGGCAAATTTCCCCCACCACAGCCCATGCACCTGTCATGCACCCACCCACACAACATGTTTGGCTCACTTGGTGACTCTGCCCAAGAGAAGGAACAACTCTCACAAGCAGCAGCCCTTCCACGTGGCTGAAGGGTTACTGTGCTCAGGAATGAGTGAGGACATCGTAAGCTACAAGAAAAGGAATAGCAGTTGAAATTTGGAACCAAACCAGAGAAAAGGAAGGAAAGGCAGCAAGGAAAGAACTAATCCCTTCACTTTGTCACCTGACCTGTATCATGACTGTTTACACTGACTCTTTCTGGGCAGCATAGTATGAGGTAACATCTTTCCTTCATGGTGTGGCTTTGGGTTGGCCAGATGACAGACTACCAGGGCCTAAGTCCCTTGGGGCTCTCGCCACACCAGTCAGGGTGTTGTACCAAAGTGTGGATGATCTTCAGAGCAAAAGCATGGCAGCAAAGGACACTTCATTAGGAAAGGGACAAACCATTAGAATGAAAGCTGAAGGATTCTTCAATTAATTACAAAACTGCATGGGCAGCTAAGTACCACAGCTTTTAACTTAATTAATTACTTCCCTATTCTTAGCTACCGTGGGCATGCCAAACCTCTACCAGCTGATACAAGATCAAAGCTGTAGCAAACAGCTGATCCCTATGCAGTGTCTCAACAGCTTCAACTTGACATTTTGCAGTTTTTAAATAACAACCATCCAAGTGAGAGTAGCTCCTGCCTCAAAGTTTATAGCCAGCCGTGCAGAATATCAGCAAGTGGGTTTTAAGCAATGACTTCCACTTTGCATGATCCATTTATTCTTAGTGAGACTGAAACCAGAGAAGATGGTGTTTGCATGTGGCAGATTCAGTGTATCTGTCACAGCAGCTTGGCAGGGTGGTGGCTTGCTCATGTCAAGTCTCCCTGAGGGTAAGAGGGTGGTTTGGCAGCAATGCTCAGGCAAAGCTGCGTGCAGTGAGGAGCTGATTAATGAGGTACCTTGCTGAAAGTGGCACCACTGCTGCAAAATCTCATCCACAGATAATCCCACCCTACAGAAAGAAATTTAATTTACGAAAGCCAGTCTTATCCACTCATCCATTTTTTTAGCACCTCAGGGTTCAGTTATTCATTGAGAGTAGCTGCAAAGTACGGGGGAACAAAATAGTCCACGCTTTCAAAAAGTATCCAAGGCTAAAGAAGGACTAAATACATTTAGGTTCATCAAGTCTCATGCTTGTTGGCAAACTACTCATAGGAACAAAGTAGATTAAATACTTCCAAAGTATTTAAAAAAGCAAACTGTTTCATTTCCCTATTCTCTACTTGGAGGATCCAAACTTACCTTGTTTCCTGCTACATGCAATCCACCCATCTTCCTGTAGAAATAGCTACTCCCCTACAGAAACATCTACACATCTGTAAACACACCAGCATGTCTGTAGATATTACTCCCAAATGTCTGAGTTTAATATATGAAATGCTATTGGCTCCCAAACTCAATCCCCAATGAGGATATAGATCTTAGCATTGGGCCAAGAAAGAAATACAGTACTACTGGTGATGGAGAATGCAGAATTCAGAAAATAATGCAGAATTACACCCTGAAAGTGGCTATGTCACCCCAGTCATGTTGTCACCTCACTTTTGATACACAGCCCACCTGATTCAGCAAATTGAGAACAATGGATGAGTCATTTCACAAAGAAATACAGAACAGCAGAGAACTTGAAAAAATAAGTAAAAGCAAACCCAGAAAATCTCATCCTCAACAACTTTTTTATGCACACTAGTAACTAGAAAGGTTTTCCAAAGTTTTGTCTTTCATTGAAAAACTCATGGGTTGCTTTCTGTTGTTGCCACAGGATCTGTCTTTCTGTGTTGTACAGACAGGATAACTACTCTATCAAATACAGTAAAAAAATGTTCAATTCTGCTTTTAACACTGCTGTAGTTTTTGGGTTGCTACACTAGGGTTAAGGGCAATCATCTCTGGAAACTTCCTGCCACTTTACTGCACTGAATTAGTAATACATTTGTTGAAAATCTCTGTGAGTCACAGTATCCTTTAAAATACAATGCTTCATAATAAAGCTTAATTTACTGGTACTTACAGCTGTGTTTTCTTATGCTTTCTCAGGTACAATGGGATAATTGGTGCTTCCAAAATTAAAAGTGAGTTTAACCAAAAAAAGTTTGAATCACAGCTGTTGTTTCTACCTACCGTATATTTAACCATGACTTTTTGAACCAAATTCCTGGAAAGACTCAGTTAAAACATTATATTACTTTCCTGGAATTAAAAAGAAAACTTGTATACCTGGAGTTTAATCTTAACCTCTAGCATTCAGCTCTGAATACTGCAACAACAATGGAAAATGTCATTACAAGCTGAAAATTATTGAAGCTCTAAAAAGTAATAGTAGTAGTTTACAGTACAAAAAATAAAGGCTAGTTGATTAAAATTATCTAAAAGTTAATTCCCCATTGTGTATCAACTAAGATACAGCTTTCAAAGCCAGAAAAATAAAAGAAAGTGTATACAAAGATAATAACGATGCCATTAGCATACAGCTTGGCAATTTTCAATCTGGCTTTCTAAATTAATTCAGTTTGTGTAATCACACTTCTTGCATGGCTTTATCTGACTCTCTCTTTGCTCTTTTCTGCAGTAATTGACCATTTCAAGTTAATCTGAGAGTATAGAAAGATTTCTAAAATTATTGACTTCACATTTATTCTGTGAAAAAGAGTATCCACACAAAAAAAGAAAAATCCAAGTGTGTATTTCAAGGGGGAAAAGGTTGTAAAACAAGCAGTAGCACACAGCTGGCAGATACTGATGGTCTCTCAACTAATAAGTACTGCCTGACTCATCAGAACACCTTCCTGCATCATCCCCACACAAACTTCAGCAAGTTCTGGCTTTTCCTGGTGAAGAGGTCACAGCTGTAATGGGAGCCAGGCACTGGGAAAAAGTGTAAGGAAAATGAGATGTATATTTAAGGAACTAGGATCTGCTATTTTCTTCTTTAAAAAAACAAAGTCAAACAAACCCCTTCATTGTGGAAAATACTATCCTTTAATTAAAATTATTGACATAGTCATTTTTGCAGTAAATTCTACAACAGAAAATCATTTCAATGACTTTTTATTGGTTTTAGGATGACACAAAACAGAGAAGCAACAGTACTTGTCTTAAAAAGAATATTACTTTTAACAGTCAATGTCTACACTTCAAGATTGAATTAGTAAAAGTAAAATATATTAGTATGCTTCAAACAGAAATCAAATTAAATGCCACATATTTTTGATGCGGAAGTTGTCATTTATTTTTTTTTTACAAATGTCTTGGAAGCAATTAATAGTTTTCTTGCATTCACAGTATCTGTCTAGGTGATACCATCAATACAAGTATAGCTCAAATAATGCCAAAAAATGTAACAGCATTCAGGGTGCAACCTTCCCATTTTATAGAAATTTTTGAGTGCAACCATTCCGCCAATTCCATTGTTTCCAATGGCCCATCCATCAGATTCACATTTCTTGAATTTAGAGACAAGACTGTCATGGAGGGCAGTTTCCAAGGCTTTGCACAAGTCCAGGTAGCTGATGTCAGTCACTCTTCCCTTATCACCCCAATGTAACTCTGTCACACAAGGCCACCAGATTTGTCAGGCATGATTTGCTTTCAGTGAAAGCATGTTGGCTGTCACCAGTCACCTCCATGCTGTCCATGTACCTTAGCAGAGAATCTGGAGCAGGAGAATCTACCCCATGATCTTTCCAGGCACAGAGGTGAGACTGACTGGCCTACAGTTTTTTCTTGGTTCATTGTTGGTTTAGTAGATTTACTCCATTTTCACATGTTTGTTCCAGTTTTCTGGTTAGCTGATTGAGTTGTTTGGTTTTTTGGGTTGTTTTTGTTTGTTTGTTTGTTTGTTTGTTTGTTTGTTTTAGTTTGTCTTTTTATGGATCTTAACCCTAACTGGAAAATGTTTGAAAGAAAAAAAATGTAGGATTACTTTCAACATGTTAGTAGTAGGAGGAACCTATTACTCTAGTCTGTAGTGTTTTTTTCTCTAAATCACCAAGCAATTCACAGAAGAATACAAGTTTTCTCTACAAAGAACAGTTTGCTGTACAACTGTATTTTTTGCAAAAGACATTATACCTCCACTTTTAAAAATATCTGTGTCACAATATTTGCTGTATAAAACCACCACAACTGAGATGTATACTGCAGATACACTCTCATAAAATAAACTGTAAGATTTGAAGTTCACTGGCTTTATCACACTTTCCACTTCAGTGGGAACTATACAGATTTACTGCTTTATTCTCCCAGTTGGAATTTTTCTACCTTCTTGTTTAACTTATTTCACTGCATGAAAGAAGTGTTTTGATTATGTATTGAATCTCAGAAAACAGTATTTTGATCAACCTAATTACACTTTTTTTGCGTGTTGGAAAAACAAAAGTTGGTGTAAACATGTGCAACATTGTTGTCTATGACTTTTAAAAGCACTTAAGTTTCCTGTGGCTGACAAAACCACCCCCATATGTCACACAGAAAGTAACTCTTTGGCTTCTAGAATCAGAAGTAGGATAAAATACCTAAATTTGATCTATTTTGATTATACTTTTTCTTTCTTTGCACAATGTGATGCCATCCTTAGCTTCACAAGAACAAAACCCAAACAGACAGGATTTACTCCAGCTCCCTAGCAATTCTGATATTGGAATCCCAATTTTCATTTTAAATTTAGTCATAGGTAAAACATCTAGCTCCAGTGTATAATAAAATGAAAGTGCAGTGGGTAGTAGTCTATTTTTGTTTTGTTGTTGCCATACAAATATGCCCTTCTTTTTAAAGGGCACCGCCTGAGCAAGTTCTGGCATGAAACTGTACCACCTGAATCTAGAACTTCATGCTGAAATGTTCTTGTTAACATCTACTTCCATAAAATATTGACGCACTTATGTTTAAAAAATACACATTTTTCCAGTATTTTTACACACTTCTTGAGTATGCCAGTACTCTCAGAAGCAGAACACATGAGATTTACCATTGTAGATGAATTTTAAAAGATCAATCTTAAGTATGCATAGAAAGTTCTTCCTAGTATTTGTTTAGCTCTAAAATTCCATTCTAGTGCAAAGTGCACTGCTGCTAGCAATTTTCCCATTTGTTAGTAACTCTGTAAGAATAAGATATTACTGATGAACATGCCATTGTATGTTTCTATACTAAGGTAGGCCTTCATATGAAGACTGTAACCACTAGCCATAAAACTTAGAGTTTAATTTCAATTTTAATCTGGACTTTGTTTTTACACACACAACATAACATGTAAGGACAACTGCAGAATTTGACTCTGTGGAACTCTAAGAAGGACAATTACTTTATTGGTTTAATCTTTTCTATTTTCAGTTAACCACAGCTCAAAGCACCTGGACTATAAAACCATCTTCTTGATGTACCCAGAGCCTAAAGATCAGAAGTTAATTTGAACAATTTCCAAGTAACTGCACAGGTGCCCAACTTTTGACAGCTTTTCAAAATGGCAGACAAAGAAAAAATTACTAAAAATTAATCTTGAAATTTAAAAAAATTGCAAATATAACCCAACTCCTTAATGATGACTGTAACAAGTCATTGGAATACAAGGAAAGTGATTCATTACTCATGAGTTTTAAATCGAACATCCTTCTGAAAGATATGCTATAACTCAGCCACAAATTATCAAATTTCATAGCTTTCAAATACACAGCATGGAAAATAATAACATTCTCTGCAGGAATTACTGAGTAAAATTTTATAACTTAAGAAAGCATTATGCAGCCATTCAGAAGATATTGATCATAGTCCTTTTAAAATTTGCATTTTAGGATTGTGTTTTGTGACTATATCAACATATGGAGATATGGCCCATAAGGAGCAGAACTGCTGCAACAAATATTACTATTATTTATATATTATTTTATACATTATAGTTCCATTTTCAGGCTTAGTTAGATTGCTGATGTACTTTTCATTCTAGAAGTTACATGCTCAACTTCTATGTGTTTAGCCTTCTTTTACAAAGGATATCCTCAAAGTCTAATATTATTCTGAGAGCACTTCCTTCAAGTAGGAAAAACACTAACAAAAATATTGTAGATGACATTCAATGATATACATTACAAATCAGTTTCTCTTCCACTAATTGTAACCATCATCAGATGCTTTGATTTGCCTTCAAATGTATTTGGCTGTATAAAATTTAATTTCCATCTACTGGCACAAATTCTTTAGAAGTATAACTCTCTGCTGATTTACTTGCACTATTCATAATAATTTGTTATGTCCTCACACTTACATCAATTATCTGTCTTTAATATATTGCTGCCTTCTAGCTTGATGTCCTAAGAAAATGAGGCTTATAAAATTATTTGCCAGTCCTCCCCCACAGCTTTTTAATCTGTTGGCCAATTTAATTTGAATTTGAGAGAGAGAGGTGAAATGTCCATGACATTATGTTCACTCAAGATTTGTGAAGGTTGGTGGTCTGTGGGAAAGAAAGGGACCCTTCAAGGTACTGAGCAAGAAATTAAGTTGGGGATGCAGAGAGAACAAAGGAGAGCTGAAAGAAGAAAAGCTGCAGGTGATATGAGAAGAGCTGGCACCCTTGGAAGAGGGAAATTGGAGCAAAAAGCAGAAATCTGGGGGAAAAAGGTTCATTCTGGCCAAATGTTCATTCATTAAATTGATTTGCATGATTTTCTATGATTTCCAGTAGCTTCATTTACATGAAAAGAGAAAGGGAAATTATCCAGCCTGTCATGACAAAGCATTTAATCCTGAAAGGTCCTGAGTGCCTCATCTGTCAGTTGAGCAAATGTTGGAAACAGAATCTGACTTTATTTCACTTGCAAGAGTTATTTCTGCAGTTCTACACTGCATTTAGAGTAAACAACTGCTTTTAAACTACAGGTCATAGCTTTGTTATGAGTGTAAGATTCAAAATTACATTAAAACTTTCCAAAAACGCATCTACAAACATTGAGGTTTAATTTGCATAAGCTGCAGCACTGCCTTCAGAAAAGGAAATGCTTTAATTTTTAGCATAAAGTTGTTCTATTTATATTATAAACCAAAGGCACTTTAAATAATGTGGAGAAGCAGGAATATTACCCAAACCACTCTGACATGAATCAGTTCAAAGCCTTTGCAAATTGTTTTTATTTCATCAAGTAAAATCATTTCATCTTATACCCCAGTAGAATCTGGCACACACATACACATTACTAATTTACAGCAGAAACCAGGACTCCTCTCAGTAGTGGGTATGAATGAATCAAGGCCAGAGGAGGCATTTTCCTAGTGCTGTGAGCGAAAGCAAGCGCTAACTACATCAAAGTTGGCTGACTTCAAGTAAAACACCAGCAAAGGAGAAAAAGCACAAACATATTTTCACTTCGAGATTGTGAAAAATGGCTCTACCTTCCCTGAAGAGAACAGGATAATGCTGCTTATACCTGCTGAGCAGCTCTGCTTCTTTCACCAGGCTTCAAACAGAAGAAGCTGAACAACAGTCAGCTCCTTTCTGTCAGCTTTCCCTTGTGCACTCTTGGCTTACTTCTGGTTTGCATTTTTGAGAGGCCTTTTCTCCTATTTTGCTGGAAGGCATAGTTGGTTTTTCCCTTGTCCTTGGGCTGTAAAGCTGCACTCAAAAACAGAGTAACCAACATCTTTTTTCCTCTGTACAGCAAATGGGTGCTACAGAGTGGCTGCTAGTAGCTGAAAACTCAAGTGCCGCAAATAACAGCCATTATGTTTGTGACTCTGTAAATGGCTAAGACAGGCATTACCTTGCCCATCTGATCCCCACCTTCCCCATAAAGAGATTTAAACCAGCTGTGCTTGAGCTGGGGCACATCAACAGTGACCTCTGCTCAAGGTGCCTTTGTCCCAGCATCTTTTTCCCTCAGATCAGAATGCAAACCACAAATTGCTTAGTTCGCACCCAGAGGCATGTACATGAGGATGAAACACTGTACAAATCTGAGTAACCCTGGCAGGTCTGAAATCTTTGGCCAGAAGATAATCTAAATCAGTCTCTGGAAGTGTTCATCAGTAATTTCAGTGACAGCTTCATCCCAAAGGCATTTGCTTGTTATATGTACTTTTTGCTGGCCTCCAGCACAAGCTGTTAGAACTAATTCCTCTTCACCTCTCTAAGCCTGCCTCTAACCAGAGCTTAAGGTATTTTTAATTTATTTTTAGGGACTCATCAAATGTCTGTTTCTTCTTATTTCTGTCCTGAAATCTACCCAAGAGTTTCAGTTTTATCCCCAGTCAGGATGGATCACACCCATTCAAATTAAGTCCTTGCTGTACAAAGGATTCAGCTGTCTTTGGCAAGAGCTTAATAGAGTCACCTTGTGTCTACAAGGCAAAGCTACTGGCAAAGCTGTCTTTCTCAAATATACGCGTAGGCAGAGCCTTACTCCATTTCTCTCCCTTTGGTGGCAGAACAGCAGCAAGCATCTATAGGGGTTTCTGGCAAGGACCGAGGTCATACTGTTGTTACCTGGCAGAACAACATGCACCTTTTTTTTCTTCAGTCCTTATTTTCAAGTTTTGCAATGTTCTTGTTACTCTATTCCTGACCATTCTGAATACCAGTTTCTGCCTGCTTGCCCTCTACTCTCTTCAAGACATTTAAGTGACTTAATTTTGGTGTTAAGTAGATTTTGGATATTGTTTAATCTCTTTGGAGAAGTAAAAAAGAAAATACTGTAAAATTATTCAGAATGTAAAATACCACCTATTAGTTCTAGTGATTTACCTTGGAGTACAGTACTTCAGGACAACCTGGTAACTCAGTATACAAGTCACAGTGCATGGATTAGCTTCAGGTCCCTTAGAAACTAAGAATTGTAACTTTATGAAAAGTTGTTTGTACTCTTTGTTTGTGACTAATGTGACCCAATCTATCCAATAATGATAGGTTGGAATCCACATCACACAGAAAAAAGATTTTTAAAAAGCATTTAAATCTTCATTATTCTGAGCTCACAGTATGATTCAAAGAACGAATTAAAAACCCTGGAGATGGATGCATAAGAGGGAAGGATCTTTCCTGGACTGTGCACTGTCGTAAACCAGTGGTGAAAGGAAATGATTGACTGTGTGCAAGATCAGTGAAGGAGTTGTGAGGGCATAAGACTGACCTGAAAATTTCTATGAAAAAATCTGCTTCCCTTAGGGACACTTTCAAAAAAGAAAAAGAAACTGATTGTCTGCAAGAGGAACTCTTAGAGGTCATACAGCTTTCAACTACAAAAAGGCAGTTATTTATTAAAAGACAACAGTGTTCACATACAGTGAAAAAGAATCAGCCAGTTGTATTTAAATATAGTTCTGGACAAGAGGAAATATGTTCCACACCACATATACCTACAGGATTAGGTTGCTTGCTGATGCTTATCCTTCCCTGTGGTTTATTTCATAAGTAGTGCAGAGGGTCAAGGCCCTGATCCTTCTCCCCTTTTTTCCTCAACCCCTGATGAGAAGTCTGAGATTCATATGCCTGGATTTTGTTGGTTGCATGGAGAGGGGGAGATACATCTTTCCCTTTAGGTTCTTATAGACAGGAAGTAATCAGAGTGGTAATAAAACAGGAGTATACTAGTCTGGTTCACTAGATGGCAATCAGGAGTAATTTTGCTTTGAGCTAAGCAAAATTTTGGGACAATTGTTGTGGTTATTATGACACATTGTAATCCTAGTAAACCCACAGAAGCTCTAGCTTTGAATTCTCAAGCCCTCCATTAAGAGTTTGCATAACTTCAATGGCAGAATTAACCAGCATTTATGCACAAAAAATAAAACAGAGAAAATGTTTTAAGGGGAAAAAAAGTTAGTTGTGTCATATCATGATTTAGCTTAAAAATAAGACCTTTCCCAAGAGGTGTTGGTTGAAGCTGATGCCACTCTGTGAGCCCCCACCAGATGATATAGAACTTCTGCACCAGAATGGCTTAAAAACAGAATCACACATTGGTGAGGTTGGAAGGGACCACTGGAAGTCATCCAGTCCTACCTTACTGCTCAAGCAGGTCCCCCTACAGCACAGTACTCAGGAAGTCCACACGTTTTTTAATATCTTTGGGGAAATACTCTCTGGGCAGCCCGTTCCAGTGCTCTGTCACTCCCACAGTAAAGCTTTTCCTCATGTTTGGGTGGAACTCCCTGTGTTTCAGTCTGTGCCTGTGGCCAAACCTAGTAATGGGACAGGATCCCCTCCCTCCACCTTCTGGCAGTGCTCTTCCTAATGTCCCCAGGATCCCACTCGCCTTCTTGGCCACCAGGACACACTGCTGGCTCATGGACAGCTTGTTGTCCACCGGGACCCCCAGGTCCTTCTCCTCAGAGCTGCTGCCCAGCAGGTCAGCCCAAGGCTGTGCTGGAGCCTGGGGTTGTTCTTCCCCAGGAACAGAACCCTGTATTTGACTTTGTTGACTCCTTTGCTTTGCCTGAACCACATTGGTGCAAAACCTTAGATCAGACAGTGTCTGATGACCCTTACAGAAGACCCTCAGAATTTGGGGCTGTATCACTTTGGGGCAGATACTTATTTTCTTGTTACCTACACATAAATCAGAAGACACAGTCTAGTGTTCTAATGAAAGATTCCAAACTCACCAAGATTCAAGGCTTTGAAATATGCTCAGGTTTCTCTTTCATTCCTTTTAAATTTTAATGAGCTCAATTTTATTTTGGTAAATATTCTTTGCTTAATACAGAAGTTATTTGCAAGAATATCCTAAATGTTTTCCAAAATTTGAAGGCAGATTTCATTACATCAAACCAGGAATGTATTAATCAAAATTATACACACTTTTCTAAGTTTCAAAAGCAGACCAAAGTTACTAAGAAGGTATTTTCTGATGCAATTTACTATCTTTTCCTTTGCTCCCTTGTGTCCGCTTTTCATTGAAGGACACAAATAATTCCATCAAAATAATTCTGATCTGAAGACATTTAAATAAATGAGCCAATCCTTAAGTCTTTAGTTTGCAATATTAATATACCATGAGAAAAACTGTTATGTCAAATGTAAGCTCTGATTTTTAAAAAGTTAACATCAGCATAAATGCAGCCCCAATGCTGTTTCCAGGTCAAATAATGAACAGGGTTCATAAGCAATCACAGCCCTGACAAAACATTCTTTATTCTATATATGGCATATTGACTCTATGAAACATTCACATTCTGGTTTCCCTTGCCCTCTGCATTGTGTTATTATCTGGATGTAGTTTTTCATTCCCACAATGCAAAACCCTCCAACATAAACTAAACTCAGAAATCATCATACACAAAATAAATTTTCAGAGGGACAATCTCCAATATGCATCATATAGCATGTAAAAAATTCATTTTTTCTTTAGAATGATGAATCTAAAAACCCAACACTTTAATCAGATTCGCAGCCCCTGCATACATCACAGCACAGATTGTGCCAGTGTCTCCAGCTTCAACTGAGTCTTTTTGTAGACTATTTTTCAGGAAGTCAACTGTAATGTTCTTAAAGTGCAGATGCTGGCCCAGAAATTCCTACAGTCCAAGAGTTTTCACTAGATATATAAAGAAAGAATGTCTGATCAAGCATCCATTACTGTTTGTAGTCCGCTTTTTTGTGTGTGTGTTCTGGAAAAATACTCTTCTGATCTCATATTAAGGGATTCTAAGGAGCCAGAGATGCCAATGAACTTCCCAGATTCACAAATAAATACCACAGTATCTTTCAATTAAATCCAAAAATGGAATGTATTGAAAGAGTATGGATGAAGGAATGAGTCTTTAATCTCCTTGGTCATTTGTGTGGGAGAGAATCATAAAATTACTTGGGTTGGAGGGGATCTTGAAGATCATGTTGTTCCAACCCACCTGCCATGGTCAGGATCACCTTCCACTGGACCATGCTGCTCAGAGCCTCATCCAGCCTGGCCCTGAACACTTCCAGGGATGAGGCAGCCAGAACTTTTCTGATCAACCTCTTCCAGTGTCTCACCACTCTCACAGTAACACAGTTTTTCCTACTATCTCATTTAAATCTACTCTCATTTTGGAGCTATTGCCCCTTGTCCTGTCACTACGTGCTCTTGTGAGTAGTCTTGCCCCATCTTTCTTGTAAGTTCCCCTCAGGTACTGGAAGGCCCCAGTTACATCACCGAACACCTCTTCATTTCCACTCTGAAAAATTCCAATTCTCTCAGCCTTTCCTTTTAGAACAGATCCTCCATCCTTCTGATCATCTTGGTGGCCTCCTTTATACTTGCTCCAAGAACATCTCCCTCTGTGCTGGGCCCCCAGAGCTGATGCAGCCCTGCAGGTGGGGTCTCAGCAGAGCAGAGGGGCAGAATCCCCTCCCTGGCCCTGCTGCCCACACTGCTCTGGATGCAGCCCAGGACACGTTTGGCTCTCTGGGCTGTCAGTGCCCAGGGCTTGGTCATGTCCAGCCTCTCACCCTCCAGCACCCTCAAGTCCTTTTCAGCAGGGCTGCTCAGGATCTGTCCATCCCCAGCCTGTGTTGCTACCAGGTTTGCTCTGACCCAGGTGCAGCATCAGCATTTGGTCTGGTTAAATCTTGTGAGGTTCCCATGAGTCACTTCTCCAATTTGCCCAGGTCCCTCTGGATGGCATCCCATCCTTCAGGTGTGCCAACAGCACCTCTCAGCTTGGAGTCATGTGCAAATCTGCTGAGGGTGCACTCAATCCCTTTGTCTATGTCATTGATAAGATATTAAATAACTCTGGTCCCAGCACAGACCCCTGAAGGAAACCACTTGCCAGTGATGTCCATCAGAACTAGGAGCCATTGATCACCCTCTGGATGCAACTATCCAACCAATTCTTCAGCCTAACAGTACACCTATTAAATCCATCAATCTCCAGAGAGAAGGATGTTGTGGGGGACAATGTCAAAGGCTTTAGAGAGTCCAGATAAATGGCACCTGTAGCACTTCCCTTGTTCACTGATGGAGCCACCCAACCACAGAAGGGCACTGGGTTGTCAGAGAGGACTTGTCTTGGTGAAGCTGTGTTGACTGTCTCAAACCATCTCCCTGTCCTCCTCGTGCCTTAGCACAGCTCCTAGGAGGATCTCTTCCATCATCTTCCCAGGGACAGAGGGGAGGTTGACAGATGAGTAGTTCCCAGGGCACTCCTTTCTACCCTGTTTAAAGATGGGTGCAATGTTTCCCCTTATTCAGTCACCTGGGAGTTCTCCTGACTGCCATGGATTTTCAAGTATCACAGAAAACTTGGGAAAATTTGGGAAAACTCACAGAAAACTTGGCTTGGGAACTACATCCGCCAAGTCCCTCAGGATTCTGGGATGCATCTTATCAGGTCCTGTAGACTTATGCACATTTAGGTTCCTCAGGTGGCCATGAACCTAGTCTTCTCTTACAACAGGAGGGACTTTGCTCTCCCAGTCTCCATCCTGCTGTTCATCCACTTGAGGGTGTGTGAAAAGAGGCTGCCTGTGAAGACTGAAGCAAAAAATTGTTGAGTAGCTCAGTCTTGTCTGTTGCTACCTTGTCTGTTGTTATCTGTTCAGGAGTTTTGTTTGTTGGAGAGGGTAGACTTTTTTGATCTTCCTTTTCCAATTAGCATACCTGTAGACACCCTTTCCTGTTATTCTTTGTGTCCCTCACCAGATTTCAGTTCCAGTTTTGCCTTGGCCTTCCTCACCGGCTTCCTACACAACCATACTTCTCTATATACTTCCTATTAGCTGTCTTAGTTTCCACTGCTTGTGCCTTTGTTTCTTTTCCCTTAGTTTGACCAGCAGTTTCCCAGTCAGACTGGCTGATCTCTTGCCTTCCTTTCCCTATGACTTTCCTGTGGGAATCTTTAGCTCTTGTGCTCTGCGCAAAGCTTCCTTAAAGATCTGCCAGCTCTGTCCTGCTACCTTGTCCTCATGGGCAGTCTCCCAGAGCATCCCACTGACTATCTCCCTGAAAAGCTGGAAGTATGCCTTCATAGAGGCCTGATGTTCAGAGGCCTGATGTTACTTCTTACCTAACCTATATTCTTCCAGACTGTAGACTCCACCAGCACATGATCACTGCAGGACAGGCTGCCTCCAATCTTGACATCCCTGATCAGCTCACTTACACAGGTGACCATCAAATCTAGTGTCACATTCCCTTTAGTTAGTAGGGCTGAGTATCACCTGGCCCAAGGAGTTGTCCTCCATGCATTCCAGGAGTGTCCTGGATATAGCTGATGATGCTTCTTTTCCAACAGATGACAGGGTAGTTGAAGTTGCTCAGCATAACAAGAGAAAGGTGGTTATGACATGTAACTCAGATTTTGCCATTCTATGTGAATGTGGTTTGCTTCATTTGATACAAAATTAGATTGCATCACTTATACAAACAAGAAAACACAATTTTGATCCTTGACCGCACATAAACGGTGTCACAAAAAAAAATTGGAGTTAGGAACCAGGGGTCCACATGAACAATCCATTCAAAAATAATTAGTTCTTTTCCAGAATTACAGTGCTTACCCTAGATGTTACAGAGTCAGAACACATTTTGCTTCATGCTCGGTAAGCTTTCTTAGAAATTTATTGAGGCTGAACATGGATTTCTAAGGAACCATCAGATATCTCTTCTAATCTTAGTTTCCATGTTATTTAAGGCAACACTATAAAGCAACTATTTCTTTTGATAGAAACACATCAATCTAATTGAAACTAATGGAAATTACATGCCTGCAATGATGAGAAAAAAAAACAGAGCCCCTGTTTCAAATGCTATACACCATAGCTAAAACATGTTCTTATTCCTTCTAAGTCTAAAGGAATCATTTGACTTTGAAAAACTGTAAATACAATCTAACCACACTGATTTTAATCTAGCTTATAAAACCCACACCACAGAAATCTTTTTGAGTAGAAGAACATTCCAGGCTTGAATTTCCAACGTTCCCAATAGGCACTCACAAAAACAGTAAAAGCACATGACGTTTTATTACTGGAAACTATTTACCTACCTCAAGGAGCCTGTGTTACATCAGATAAGTCATATGAAGATCTTCAAATTTGCATGTTATGTATTCAAACCATATTACTTCTTTAGCACTTAGAACTTCTCTCAGGTTCAGCAGGAGCAGGAGCAGGCAGCCATGGACATGCAGCTGAGGCTTCTGTGCAACATATCTTGCTTCAATAGCCCTGCTGTTGTTTTGTTTGCTGCTATTTTTCCACTGGCTTTCAATAAGGCAGTTCACAATGAGTTCCCAATCTCAAAATCCTTCTGGGAGCACTGGTGTGAATATATGAAAACTGCTCAGCTTTTATCTGACAGTATGGGTTTTAAGCACTAAAAATTGCCTTTGGACTCACATAGAGCTGTGTTGCACAAAAAAAAGGCTAGAACCTGCTGTCAACTGTACCTTATTTATCTGTAAACTTCACTGTCATTTAATGGTATGAGCAATTTCAATCATATCACTTAAATCCTGATGTGTGCAATTTTCACTGGGGTAAGAGGCAGCTTAGGCAAAATAGATGCAATTGCTGTAGAGGTGCAGTAGTACATAAAATCACACACCATGGCTTCAAAAGCATTGCATCAGTTTCTTTAAGAGCCTTGGCACTGATTTCATTGAAAAATGGTATTTAACAAAATTTCTATGAAAAAAATACAGGATTTTGGATTTCTTTAGTGGAAAGAAGCAAGGCTTTGAAATCTCATTTTTTTAAAAAATGCAAAGAAAATAAAATAGGAGTTCACTTGCTGCTGGCTCATTATAGTGTAAAATACAGTGTAGTGGTCTCTTGAGGGTTTGAAGAATGAGTGTTTTCAAAGTGACAGATGGTGTTAACTACAGTTGTACCTTTCTAGAGCTGGACAGGTCAGCCTGTGATCAGCAGTGGAGCAAGCTGATAGCAATGGTAGGTTTCTGGATAAGCTCCGTTTGTTGAATCAAACTTCCTGGTATTCCAGCAGGTATCAATAAAAAAACTTGCTGCTCCATATGCTTCCTTGACTGACTTCTTCAGTGAAGCCTCTACTTCTTTAGTACATATTTCCAGGAATTTTAAGAAAGAATTACAGAGTGCCAAACACTGGGATAAACCTTAGGGGCTGGCAAAAGGTTAATTTTTTAAAACTCCAATACAAAATTGTATGTTAAGCAGTTACAGGCACTTAGCATATACATGCAGCTAAACATTTCAAATAATATCTTTGGAGGATGAATTCTTGTCCCTGGTGAATTACTGTCAGGTTTGCCATGGATGTATTAAAGCCACAGACTCATCATGAATAACATGCTAAACAAAAGCCATAGACTGTTCTTCCTACACAGCCTTTTTCCCATACCTCACTATCTAATCATAAAATAACCATGATTTCTAGCAGCGAAAGTGTATAAAAAACTTCTTCCATGCTAAGGTAGTTCAGCTAGCACTATCTGAACTGATTTCTAACAAATCATATGGATGCAGTTTATTGAAAATATTAGTCTCATTACTTAGCTGTGCCTAAGCAGGCAGCTGTAATCTGCCAATAAGTAACACATATTAGAAGTTTAATAAACAGGTATCATTTCTATGTTACCTGCCATTTAATTTTAGTTAGTTTTTCTTCTTCATTTTCACCACTTCATTTTCTCTTTTTGTTTTCCTCCTGGTCTTAATTCTATAAAAGCTAAATATTATTTTACTCTTAGAATTTTACCCTTCAGCCACCCCATAAAACTTAATTAGGAAAATTAGAGGATTAAAGGATTAAAATGAAGTTCTGAGTATTTAAAAAATAGTTACCTAAATTTTCAGGAAAGATCATTCAATTTAATTACTCTTCTCCGATGAATAGGGAATGTATATGATCATTGTAGAGTCAGAAATAAAAGTTATAATCCGACATAAAATGCTGCATAAAGTTGGGATGCATCCCACAAACACAGAGATGGAAACTATTATTTTTAAGGAAGCCAGTAAGTTATTTTCTACTTCAAAAATAGTAGGTTACTACTCCTTAATTACTTAAAAATTTGTGATACACCTATAAAGAACCTGGTCACAGTGTTAAAACACATTGAGAAATGTAAATGGAATAGCTCCCAGCTTGCTGCAAAGTCAACATTCTTCCTCTGTGGTCAGGTTAACATGTTACAGAAGAGCTGTAGTGAATTCTTTCTCTGTCTTCATTGATCTTGAGTTATCATCTGCTTGCATCAATAGCAACCAAGCTCTTCCAAGCTCCCATTTCTCCTTAGCACCCAAAACTGTGTCCTCTTCTTGTCTTCCTCTTATCTCCACAGTCACTCCTGTGATGTGTTACTTAGAACATCCTCTTCATCTCTTTTCAGCTTTCTATGAGACTTCTGTCCCTACCCTCTGCTTTCTCTATCCTTTCTCTACCCCCTGCTTATCTTGGAAACACCCTCCCATCAAGAACAGACAGTTCACAGAGCTATCTCTCTACCCCTTACCCAGTCCCTCAAGAGCAGGTTGAAATCCTGATCTCTCTGACACTTTTCATGGATACCTGCCTGCCAGTTTAAATGTTGTGTGGCCAAGGGACAGCCTTTAATACCTTTTCAATCCACACTGGTGCTTCAGGACAACACCGCAATCCTGCTTGGAGAAATCAGGTCCATGAGCTGTGTTTTCCTTGATTCAGACCTCCCTCCATGTCTCTCTCATTTCCCAGATATCTGAAAGCCTTGTGTTTTATTTCTGCATATGCCTTTCATACCCACCCATGAATGTTTAACTGGTGCAAGCTAAGAACTGACACTAATTGCCTTTACAGTACTGCAGGAACTTTTCTCTGACCTAGACAGAAGCACCTTTGCTTTGGTCATGTCTGCTCTGAACACTGTTGGGATGGTCAGTTTCCTTGGCTGTGTCTTTCCTGCCTTTGTATCTCTCCCATCCTCTTTTTTTTTTTTTTTACTTTTCAAATGAATTGTGTTTCTCCTCTGTGTTCGAGTCCTTTCTATCTAGCTATCTCCTCTTTGATAACACAAGGTCAACTCTCTCCTTATTTCTATGCAAGGGCCAAAAATATCAGCCCCTACCTGGCACTTTTGTGTGTCTATTCTATGCTTTCAGGAGTCCTTTGTGTTTTCTCCAATACTGCTGCACATATAGAAGAAGCTTCTTTAAACACATGTCAAATTTAACTCCTTAAACTTCTTCACACACATACACCTTTTTCCATTATTACCACAAAACCTCCCTATAATGACTAGGCTGTTTATTATGATACTTACATTGTTTCTTGTTCACCCACAACTATCTGGTCTCCATCTGTCATCTCAAGTACTTTTTCAAATTTTTGGTGTGCTATGGAATCAGAATTGCCATTTTTGCACAAAAAAAAAAAAAAAAAAAAAAAAGTTCTTTTTCCAGAAGGGTTGCTCAAAAACTTTACCAAAATACAATAAATATCAAACTGTAAAGCTGAATGTGTGGGCTAGTTGAGAAGCAGTGCCCATTCCGAAGAAACTAGGGCAGTCCATGAGTCCAAACCTGATTTGCCTGCAACCTAAACACATGGAAAGGCTATAAAGCCACTGAGGTTTTTACAGAGGACACATGACTGATGCCAAGGATAGTTGCAAGCATCAGCACTTTATTATTCCCCAGTACAACCCTGCTTCTCACATGCATAACACCTTTTGTGATTGGTCAATGCACCTCAGCATTCTGTGCTTCTTTTCCTTTCAGTGCTGCTCACCTGTCTTACACAGCTGCACCCCATTAGGGATGAGGCTTGGCCACAGCCCCAGTCCTAATTTCTCACAATCTATTCTCCTAGAGGGTTTTTTGTACTGTCAGTTGGTCCACAGTCCAGATGTAGAAATGGAAGCCATAAAAACAAATCCACTCCTGTCATCACTTTAAAAGCAATGGTACAGTGCCCATGGAAATGAAACTAGTAACTCATAAACCATGACACTGGAGATTGTGAAACAGTCCTGATCAGATGTGCTGAACCATGACAGGGTAAAATTATGATAGCAGCTTGTCCTTATTTTTTTTCTTGCCCATTCAGAGACAGTGGAGAAACAGCTGCCTTCAGGATGCACTGAGCACTAACCTCTGAAAATCAGGCCCTGATAAAGATTTTGCCCTTTGCCAGATGGGGTCTAGGCTCACCACAAAGGACATGCATATTCCTTATTCTGCTCTTCCATCAAGCTCCTTTTGGCTCTGAAGGTGAAGCCTCCGGATACAGAATGTAGTAGACCCTGCAACAGAGGGTACCCAAAGTTATTTGGACCCAGAAAAAGTAAGCTGCATGCACTACTTTGCTGTGTCAGAGTATTCTCACTGACATAGGTAAAAGTGGCAGTGAAGGCAAAGAGAAAAAGGTTTTTTTCCAAGTAAGCAATATAGATTAGACACAGATCCAGGATCCTCAGACAAAACACGTGCTATCTGGGCAAATCTACAAGAGACTGACTAGGACCTTCATTTTGTGATGAGCCACACAAAAAAGAAAAGAGTAAGATCAGGCCAAGCAAGATATCCTTATGTTCCTGGGATAGATGGCTGTGTGGTGGCCATTGGAAGGCAGTGATTCTCCCAAAAATAGAGCTGAGGTGTTTATAGTGATGGCAAAGCTCATTCCATCTGATAAGCCAAGGTTACACCTGTGGGTTGACTTATGAGGAGATATTTCAAAGGCTCAGGTTTATTCAAATCACTGCATAGCTGTTGATGCTGGTGTGCTTATGTGTGATAGATAAATCTGCCATCTATCTCAATACCCTAAAGATTGTAAAAGATCTGTTTTCATAGCCAGAGACATAAATGAGTTTTTTGTGGAGGTCAAGAAATGCTTGTCCCTTCCATGTGAGGCAGAAGAGATGGAAAGTCAAGGTCTCTTGCATGTTGAAAAGCAAAATGGGATGAGGGTTTTGGCTGCTCAGATACAGCTAGTGTGGTACTCTTTCTTCAGGAAGACAAACATGCCACTTCCCAACATCAGCTATATCAACCATAAAGCTGGTATTGAAATTCTGACATATTACAACACTGTTAAAGTTGGCATCATCCATGCACAGTTGGAATTGTGGCTGTAGAATGAAAGAAAAAAAAATTCCAAATAATATATTTAAATCAAATGGACCATAAAGGATTTAAAATTTCTGAAGCTTTACATCCCAGTTTCAGACTAAAGACAGTCCCTTAAAGCTGTTTCTGGTAATATGTAACATGTTCTGTGTAGGGTTGACAGAGCAGACCCCTATATTACATATTTTTTATCATGCTAATACATGGACAGATGTACAAGCTCAAATGAACCTGCCCCCTCCTCCATCCCCCTCAAATTTAGAGTCAGCCATATGCTGACCAAAAAACAATCTATACACCTCTGGGGTAGAAAAGGTTCAACCTCAACATCCATGTCTACAAGGAGTCTAGCATTATCCCATCACGTCACCATGCCTTCCTGACCCCTGCTTCCCAACCTATCCCCCCTGCAATGTGCACAAGTCCCAGCAGCCTGGAAGTCCTGCCAAGGAAGGAACAAAGTGGTGCAGCAGAGCTAATGAGCCTGGACCTGGCCCTGTTGAGAAAGTATTAGGGTTGCAATTTAAGTGAGCTGTAAGATCTCAAATCAAAATGGCTTGAATTCTGTGGCCCAGTTCTCTGGTCAGGTTTAGACACAGCTGCTTTACTAAACTCAAATTATTTTCATGCACAAAGAGAAAACAGCAAACAGAAAATTTATTTCTCATATAATTTAAACCTTACCAGCTGAATAACTGACTTAAAGAATTATTATTACTATTAGCAGTAGTAGTATAGATTAATTATTTCAGAAAAATAAAAGAGAAGTCTGGACTTGCCACTTCTCTGATGTGCTTCCTTGGTTATCATTCCATCACTTCACCCCACACACCAGGGCTGTTTTCACTGAGTCCCCACTTGCAAGGTATTTGCTATCACACTGTACCTGTTCTTCTCTATGTATTATCAACATGCCATGGACATGGAGTTGCTCATCCTGAGAAGAGTAGGCTCTGGGGAAACCTTACAGAAGGTTTACAGTACTTAACAGGGTCCTTGAATCACTGAATCTTTGAATCACTTAGGCTGGAAAACACCTACAAAATCAAGCCCAACCTTTGATCAAACATCATCATGTCGAGTAAACTGTAGCACTGTCATGTCCAGTCCTTCCTTGAACATTTCTACCACCCCCTGGGCAGCACATTCCAATGCCTGACAAACCATGTTTTTAAAAAATACTATGTGAACCTCCCCTGGCACAGCTGGAGACTGTGTCCTCTTGTCCTGTCACTTGTTACCTGGGAGAGGAGGCTGACCCCCACCTGATTACACTCTCTTTCAGCCAGTTGTAGACAGTGATGAGATTCTCCCTGAGACTCCTTTTCTCCAGGATAAACAACCTCAGCTCCTTCAACTCCTCATATGACTTGCTCTCTAGAGTCTTCCCCAGCTCCATTGCCTTTCTCTGGACTCCTTCCAGCACCTCAGTGTCTTGTCATGAGGGATCCAGAACCGGACACAGGATTCAAAGTGTGGCCTCACCAGTGCTGAGTACAGGGTGACAATAGCCACACTATTTTTGATATAAACCAGGATGCCATTGGCCTTCTTGGCTACCTGGGCACACTCTGGCTCAGTTTCAGCTGCCATCACCAGCACTCCCAGGTCCTTTTCACTGGGCAGCTTTCCTGCCACTCTGTCCCAAGCCTGGGGTTATTGTTACCAAAGTGCAGGATGCAGCACTGGGCCTTGTTGAACCTCACACCACTGCCTTTGGCCCTTCAATCTAGAATATCCAAATCCCTCTGCAGTCTTCCTTCAGTCCTGCCCAGCTTGGTGTTTTCCGCCAGCTTACTGAGTGTTCACTCAATCATCTCATCCAGGTCATCAACAGAAATCGTAGAGAGTGGTTTCCCCTGGGGAAGAGGAAAACCCTGGACTAATGCCCTGGGAAATCCTTTCTAAGTACGGTAAGCAAGAGGCTTACTCACATTCTCCCTCAGTTCAAGTATGCAAATTGTTGCTAGAAAGTTCCTAGATCTTTGTGTTACCACAGATTGAGTTTTGGTGCAGAAATTTTAATATTCCTAATTGTTCTCCCCTATTGGACTCTTCCCTCAGACCCTGCCTTAACTCCTCCCCACCCTGTAAGGCATAAATATCCCTGTCTGACCCTGGCCTCGTGCTTTTTGCCACTTGTTACTGCCTTTTCCCAGTTTGTTCCAAATATAGTGTACATCTTTTTGTTTGCTATTTTTGCATTATTAAAATTCCATTTCTGGACAATTGAATCAAGGCTACCTCTCTCTATCAAGTTGCCATTGCAGCGGAGTCCCAAGGAAGCTCAAAGGATCATCTGGGCTCAGACCCACGGAAGTTTCAAGAAATATTAAACAGGACTGGTTGCTGTGCTGAGCTCTGGGAAATCCCAGTGACTGACCACCAACTGGACCACTCTCTGGACCCAGCCAGTTTTCAACACAGTGAAGAGTGCACCTATCCAAGCCAGGACCAGCTAGTTTCTTCAGGAGAATACAACGGGACACAGTGTCAACGGCTTTGCCAAAGTCCAGGTAGACAATATCTACAGATTTTCCATTATCCACTAAGCAGGCCACCTGCTCATAAATGAAGATCAGGTTGGTCAGACAGGACCAACTATTCACAACCTTTTTCTGGCTGGGCCTGATCTCTTCATTATCCTACATGCCTTGAGTGCAAAGGCACTCAAAATTATCTGTTCCACAACGTTCCATAACACCGAGGTCAGGCCTGTATTTCCCTGGATCCTTCTTCTCATCCTTCTTGTAGATGTGACCTTTGGCCAGCTTCCAGTCACCTGGGACCTCCCTGCTTTACCAGGACTGATGATAAAAGATGGAGAGAGACTTGGTGAGTTCTTCTGCCACCTCTCTCAGTATCCTTGGATGAATCCCATCTGGTCCCACTTATGAGTGTCTAAACTTATGGTTCAGCAGGTCAATAACTACTTCCTCCTGGGTTTCAGAGGGTCTTTTCTTCTCCCTGTCCCTGTCTACCAGCTCAGGAGGCTGATTGCCCTGAGGATCCCTGGTCTTAGAGTTATAGACTGAGCTAAAGAAGGCATTGAGTACTTCAGCCTTTTTCTTATCTTTGGTGACAGTGTTCCCCCTTCATCCAATAATGGATGGAGATTTTCCTTGGCCTTTGTTTTACTATTAATGTTTTTATAAAAACACTTTTTATTATCTTTCACAGCAGTAATCATATTGAGTTCTAGCTGAATTCACCTTTTCAATTTTCTGTCTACAAGACCTAACAGCATACATGTACTCTTCTTGCCTGCCCCTTCTTCCAAAGGCCAGAAAGTATTTTCCTGCAAAATCTGCCTGTTCAGACAGCCCATTCTTCCTCCCTGCCAGGGAATGATGGAGACAAGTTTTTAGCAGGGCCTGTTGTGACACGATAAGGGGTAATGATTTTAGACTAAAGGGGGTAGATTCAGTCTAAATATGAGGATGTAGTTTTTCATGATGAGGATGGCTGAAACACTGGAACAAATTGTTCAGAGAGATGGCAAATGTCCTATCCCTGGAAACATTTGAAGTCAGGTTGGATGGGGCTTTGAGCAAACTTATCTATTTGAAGATGTCCCTGTCAATTTCAGGTGGGTTTGGATGCAATGACTTTTAAAGGTCTCTTCAAAAACAAGCTATTCTCTGATTCTATGGTAAATATCTCATTCTACACAGAATAGTTCTTGTTACTAGCTGCCTAAAAACTTGGTTATATCACATGATTGTAAGCAAAAGTAATAAATTAGGCACTAGACATCCAAACATTAGAAAAAAAATCGCAGCAACTAAACCAGGCTCAAGCAAACTACAGTCAAGCCATGTTCAGAAGAAGCCTGTGACTTTGCTGGGTTAGCTTAACCTGCTGCCTCTTTATTAGTCATAATAAATCCACGTTTACCAGGCTACAAGGCTGCAGGCAGGCCAATCTTGGAGTGCAGAAGTATGTCCCAATGTGTACACACAAAGTGGTCTCATCCAAAGAGATGAATCAGGTCTAAATTGCCAAAGACTTCAGTGTTACTGTGTTTTCTGTGGAGCTGTATGCCATGTCATTCCAGTGATGAAATGGAATGCTTTTGGTTCTTCCATGCCAGGCCTTCACTCAGACCAGAGTTCAACAGTTTTGGAAGAAATCTTAATTGAACGTCCTGATGGAAAACACATGTTTTCATCCTCCCAAATTAGAACTGCCATTTTCTTTTGTTGTCCTGTATCATTTCTGTTCTACCCCATTTATGACCATTTTGTCCTCAGCACTGTTATTTTCTACTTTAAAATCAATTCCAACCCATTTGGGAACTGCTTTTTCTTTTTTCCTTTTCTAAGGGTATCACCTCCTAAAATGAGACACAATTATAGATTTGGATGTTTCGAATTGTGACCTAATGACCCAGCCTACTATGCATTGTTTCTTCACGTTTCTCAGAAACATGCTTGCTGGAATAGTTTCTGATAAATTTAGCCCACAAACTCATGTTCTAAAGCACAAAGAAGCAGGTAAACCAGTTTTTCTGCATAAGAATTTGTGGGCTTTCTTCAAAAATGTTGGGGTGGAAATAGAAGTTTTTTTCCAAAGACATGCTAAAAGATGCAACCTCCCAGATCCAGCTATTATGAAAAGGGATAAATTTAAAAAAATATTTCTAAGAAACTTTATTGCAGTTGCCTATTAAATTTCAATTCATGTAATTCAAACATTACCAAAATTGACTGGTTTACTTTGAAGATGTTCTCCACAGAAGAGTTTTCAAATTATGACCTTTCATGCCTGTAATGTGGCTAGAAAAGACAGTAATTGGCTACAGCCCTCTCCTAATTTAGAGCCCTCTCCTAAATCTACTTTATTAAAATCTTTGTTAGGAACTAGTTAAGAAAACAATTTGCTCTCCATGTGCCAGACATGACAATCATCCATCGTGAGGCTTACGTGCTTCTCCTTTTAAACAGTGTCCTCTGCATTCTGAATATGAATGCATCTGTTGATGCTCTCACCACTTGACTGGGGTTTTCCTCTGCTTACAGGGCTTGTTTCTAGATGGACACAGCAGCTGAAGAAGTGGAAAATAGCTGGTAGATTCTCACCACAACAACAAAACACAAGACTCTCATTCTGGCATCAGCTCAGAGACTGCAGTTTCTACCAGTTAGGTGGAATAAATCCTCTCTAAGAAACACTGACTCCAAGGGACACTCTTTTTTGCACAGTTTACCTGGATGCAGAAGTATGCAGAAGACTCCAGTTTTCTAGGAAAGAACTTCCTTGGCTTAGCCTCCACAATGGTGTGAAGTAGAGCCCCAGTAATCCTGGTCAAACTCCATTCTTTGTCATGCAGTGGAACCAGGGGAACTACAGCAGACATTAAATGTAAAACAAGCTTGTACAGTAGCCTAACAGTCCCATGGACTCGCATGAAGGAACTTGTATCTCCTTATAGCACCATCCAAGTAAGAGAGTGAGATAACCTTATAATGGCAAGACACTGCAAATGTGCACACTTCCATCTCACTGAGTAATCTGACAGATTCTGTGACTGAGACAGACTGAACCTGTTATGTTTTACTAAAGCATGGTCCCAGACATCATTTAGGGTATTTTGGTTTCTAGCTTTCACCAATTCCTTTTCAATTCCTTTTATTCTGCATTTATACAAAAACCTCAGACTTGATTATCTGCCTCTTCACATATCTTGAAAAGAGCTTTCCATTTCCTGAACAAGGTCTTTAGCAGTGCCTGTGAGGCTTTTATTATTTTTTTATGTTTTCATCAATTTTTGCCGCTTTATTTATGAGGCCTCACTGCTGTGCTGCCTAAGAGGTTAACAGATTACTACTATTGTAGTCAGTGAAATAGAATATTGGTCTTAGAATACAAACTGTCTTCCTAGGAGATTTATTTTGAAATAAGTTTTTAATTTGGAATATATTTCCCTTATGAAGCCAGACATGTATAGCATTACTTTGAGCATATCAAATAATTTTCTGAAAACTGAGATAATCTGTTTTAAAAAATAATGATCTAGCTCAAAAATGTTCCTCATTTTGAAAAGACCAGGCACTACAGATTTTTCTTACATAATGCATTATGAAAATAAAATCTGTTTTAAAAATCATGCTTTCCTAACAAGTTAGGAAGTACTGTCATCATTAGTATTGTGGATTTTTCTTTCATTTCTTCTTTATAGACAGACCCATCTTATCGTCCTCTCAGCTGGCACTATCATATAGACAGGTTCTCAATATTTCAAGGCAGTAACTAAACCACCCAGATACTTTGGATCAAAAAGAGCCGTCAATATTTTCCAAAACTCCCAATGGATCCAAAACCATGTGTATGAAGTATTGGAAGAAACCAGTAATGTACCAGCTGTAGAGGACAGCTTTCTAGAAAAAAAATAGTGAATTAAAAAAAAAAATCATGATCTGTTCATGAACCTGCCAGGAACGTTACATTTGTCTGAGGGATAAATTATTCATTGAGAAATACTTTTTCAGCATCATCTGTGACTGGAGTTCTCAGAGCATTGTACTGTTTGTTAATTTACTAAGGACTTAGAATTATTTAAATCCTGTCTATAGTAGAGGCTACAGAAAATGTAGTAAATACCAACAAATCACTCTAAGCATTAATTAGATAAAAGGGATAAGTTTTACCAAAACCATGATTAAGTAGTCATCTTTTGGTGTTTGGGTACAGAAAATCATCAGCGACTGACATTGGAGAAGAATGCAAACAGGCTAAAATGGGAGGACACATCTCTGTCTCCTGCTGACACATTCACACTCCTGCCTGCCATTCCTCCCCACTGACTCTCCCCAGGACATGAATTCTGCTGCTCACTCCTCCCTCTAGTCGTCCTACCTATTTTCTTCCTTCCACATCCCTGCCTCTGGGCACTTTGGTCTCTTTCTCCTCTGTGAGATCCTCTCCAGCACATCCATTCTTGGTGCTACTAGACCAAAGCTGCCAACATTTTAGTAGTTTGCTCATCTGAGCTGCCTGCTACTGCTGCTTCTCCCTTTGTCCCTTGCCTCTCACCTTCCCTGAATGTAGGAAAAGAGCCCCACATATCAAATGGGGGAGAAAGGGGTAGCTCTCTCACCACTGAGTCAGTCAGCACTCTCCTCTGTCCAACAGACTTTGATGGGTGTTTTGTAGGAATTTCCCACACCAGGCTGGGGAGGAGCAGGTACCACACTATTCCTTTCCAAGCTTTCTGGAAACAGCTGTTCTAGTTCACAGCATTTTGGTTCCCTTAGTGCATGAGCCACTTCTGCCTCCCACTGTAAGGGTGCTGATATGAAATGTGGTTGCTGGTATTTAAGGATTACTTTAAAACTATTGTTTGTGTATGTGTATATGCATACACATGAGAAAAAAAAAAAAAAAAAAAAAAAAAAAAACCACAAAACAAAAAAAACCTAGCATTTGCATTCAAAAGGACCAGGTTCACAGAAAATAAGTGTAACACTATTGTGAGTCAACTCCACAGAAGAACTTGGCATTGTTCATTTTTGGCATTGATCATTTTTCTTCTGACAGAACACATCAAATATAGGCTGAGGTCTGCATCATGCACACAATACATCCTGGGGGAAAAAAATTTTATAAAAGAGCTTTTAGAGAGGTGGTTGGAAAGCAAAGAGGCTTTATGTTCTCTCTGCCTGTAGCTCCAAAATGCCTACTATAGAGCTAACATTATTTCTCAACACATCTGCTGAACATATTTCAGAAAAGTGATGCTTCTTTCTTCCCCCTCTCAAGAAATTCAAGGCAGAATTTCTGAGAAAGGCAAGGATTTGCAGATGTTTTAAGAGCCACTGTTGCCATGCTGTTTGGAATTTTTGACATAGGTGCAAGAACTGCTGTTGCAAAAGCTTTACAGAGCTCACCAAGGTCTAAATTCAGCCAGCCAGAGTAGTCTTGGCTCCTCAGGTGCATCAAGACCCTTGGAGTTGAGACATATCTCAGCTAAACGCTGAATCTGTCTGGGAATTGGCTGTGGCCTAGCCCAGAAGTACATAACAAACTGAGACAGTTTTCTTGAAGCTTGGAGTAAAAGTGAGGTCTCATTTGAAGGAATTTAGGAAACCTGAGACAAAGCTGAGTTAAGTACCTGGTGAGAAGGATTTTTTCTTCACTATTCAGTTTTTCCTATTAATTAATGGGATTACAAACCAGCATCACCTCTTTTCAGCACATGCAATGACAGAAAACTTACCTTCCTCATTGCTAAGCAGGTTCTATTCAGAGGAGAGTTTAAATTCCTGATCTTACAGTTAATCTGGAGAAGTGGCTCAACAAGCCACTGGTTGTGTGATCACACCTGACAAAAACCTGCAACAATTTTAAACTCCCTGTGTATATTCATCTGAAAATCTTATACAATGCCTAAAAATTCTGCCATTTAAATTCTGATTTTTCTGTACTCCCTGGAAACTTTTTTTTTTTCTAATGATTCTTTTATTAAGCAAAATCTTTGGACTGTGTTCCTGTAAACTTATTTTTGCTGAGGCTAATTTGAGGAAAATAAATAATCTTTTAGGATATGCACATTTGTGTACGAAAAACATTCTCTTCCTGCTACATGGTTTATGCAAAAATTACAGTAAACTTGGTACAAGATAGTACTAAACTAAAACCTGGGTCAAGTAAATAAACAAGTATTTAAATGCATAGAAGAAAAAAAAAGTATCTCTCATTCCTTTGGGGCCTTGCCATAACTACAATTTAAGAACAGTCACAGAAATGAAAAAAAACCCAAAGTAAAGAACCTAAAGAAGTAAAGAAGTTTGTGAAAGACCTAGAAGTACTTCTTTCATTGTGGTTCTCAGATTTTTTTTTCTTTTTTTTTTTTTTTGTCTGATCAGAATTCCTATAGGGAAGAAATAAGATACAATGAGTTTAAAAAGAAGCAAACATATTTGTGAGAAAGCATATAACTGAGGGGGATTTTGATATGATGATTCTTAGCAAAGATTGAAAATGTCTAGTTTCAGAAATGAAGGTACTTCAATAAATGTAACACAATATTTATGAGTTCCTAGATCCATAGAGTATTTACAAGCAAGATGTTTGAGACAGCATCCTCACCTGGATCAGGAATGGTGTGTCCAGCAGCAGCAGGGAGGTCATTCTGTCCCTGTGCTGGGCACTGGTGAGGCCACACCTCAAGTGCTGAGTGCAGTTCTGGGCCCTCAGTTTAGGATGGATGTTGAGCCACTTGAGCACATCCAGAGGAGGCAACGAGGCTGGTGAGGGGCTTGGAATACAAACCCTGTGTAAGGGAACGACTGAGGGAGCTGGGGGTGTTTAGCCTGGAGAAAAGGAGACTCAGAGGTGACCTTATCACTCTCTACAACTCCCTGAAAGGTGGCTGTGGTCAGGTGGGGGTCAGTCTCTTTCTCCAGGCAGGAACAGACAGAATGAGAGCACACAGTCTCAAACTGCACCAAGGGAAATATAGGCTGGTTATCAGGAAAAAGTTTTTTACAGAAAAGGCAATAAAGTATTGGAATCGTCTGCCTGGGGAGGTGGTGAAGTCACTATCTCTGGTCGTGTTCAAGAAAAGACTGGATGTGGCACTTGGTTAGGGTTGGGTTGGACTTGATGATCCTGGAGGTCTCTTCCAACCTAATGATTATGGTTATGGTTATGATTATGATTATGATATCCCATTGTCCTGCGTCAGGCCAGGAGAGGGTTAATTTTTTCAGTAGCCAGGAGAAGCATGGCCAGAACTCGGGGTTATTCTATGCTCCCCATGCCATACACAGAGGGCAGGGGGAGAAAGGCTCCCTTCTGGCCAGGTGGGTGGTGCAGTGCCAGGTTCTACCTGGTGGGCACTCACTTGGGGGTGTTGTCTGCCTCTCTTGTATGCTGTCATTCATTCTGCTGCTGTCACCCTTCATTTCTTATTTCACTGCTGTTTCTAGAAAGCTTTTCTGATCACAGCCCATGTTCTTTACCTTTTGAGCCTTAATTCTCCTCTTCATTCCACTTGCAGGGAGCAGGGAGACTAAGCAAGCAGCACATAGTTCAGAGTGTTTCAGTGGGAGCACTAAATTGGAGAATAACGTCCCTAAACCACAACACTCATTTATCTGAACAAAATTCTTTGACACATCTACCATCATAAACCAGTCCTGACAAAGCACATGGGGTACCCAGTCAAAGTCTGTGTATTAGAATTCATGTCACCCTCTAAATACCTTTCACATTAAAATCAAGTGTTCGTCACTAGTTATTTAGTATACTTACCTAAAGTATATACTAAGGTATCAGGGTATGAAATAAATTCTGCTAATGTACATGTTTCAATTAGAGGAAAATTACCTTTTCCTAGCCTCATCATTGTAATACTGCATTTTCAATATGCAGTTAATGTGAGGGCTTTGTTGTCCTTAAAAGTCAGCATGACATGTTGAAAAGAAGACATGTTGTTTCACCTGGAAGTGTCTGTCCTAGCCTTTGAGTGTAAGAAAATTAATTCCAAGAGACAAAAAAAACCCCAGTCTTTCTAATATTCCTCACATTTCTCTGGGAAGACCTCACCATTTTTGCTTGCCCCAGCCCAGCTGTATTGCTTTCTCAAAGGCCCTGCTTTACAATTCAACCGAATACAAATTTGAGATGCAAAAATATCTTTTCTGATGACAAAACACAAAGACTTGGCCAGCTCTCTTCTGGATATTTGTGTTTGCAGAATTAAGAAACATTTTTGAGAGGAAATTCCAAAACTTATCACTCAGAAAAAAGGTCCAACACAAAGCTTCAGACCACAGAATTTTATTATGGAGGCAACCTCAAACCTGACACCAATAGGAATTGCCAATTATTACTTCTCCATATTTTGAACATAAAACTTCTGAAACAGATATGCATTGTCATGATCAAAGCAAATATTCAAGGTCTCATGATCTCAACTTCTGCAATTTGCATTCCTTCTGATCCAGTCTGCAGTTATATCAAATCATGATTTTTTAAGTTATTAGATGCATAACTATCCCAAATCTACATGAAGACACTATCTGCTTTATTTATATAAATAATGTCAAATTCTTGAATCTGCTTTTGAAAAGGTCTTCACAAAGTAGATGTAGTTTGAATAGGCCCCCAAAAAACTATGTCTCAAGAAAAAAACACATTTTATGTGTTCACACACTCTTTCCCTTACTCTTGCTAATAAGAAGGGGATTACTTTCATTATTAAGTATTCATAAAATGCATGGAGCACCAGTAAAGTAGTTTAATATTCCCAGCTGTTACAGAATAAATTGGAATGAAGACTAGCTCACTGAATTAAATGGCATCCAATCCACTAGTGCAGAGTGCCTAAATACACATCTTTGTATGTTACCTCAGCCAAGGAAAATGCCTATGCAGAGGAGAATCAAAAGGACAAAACCAGTTCCAAGTCTGGGAACAATCTTGAAGTCACAAGGTGGTATCTAGCTCCCCGTTGTTCCTCTGAGGACCGTCAGGGGCTTTCTCTTATCTCAGAAGAAATTTCGTAGGATGCAAAATAAAAATGTCCTGGTTCACCAGAAAGAGAACTTGACACAGCACCCTCTGACCTGACAGGGGTTTGCCAGTGATTTACAAAGCATTTCCATCATCTACTGATGTGTGGAAACCTTAGAATTTTCCTGTCAGCTGGAGGCCACCACTTAGCAAGTGGCAGGAACTCACACAGGCAATGCCAATAGACTCTTTCTTTAATTGCTTTTCCCTGACACATTATCTCCAGGGATGCTTCCTCTGATGGGCTCTAGGAGCCACAGGATTAAAAACCACTGAATTTTCAAAAGAAACAGGAGAAGAGCCAAAAGCACTAGTTATTAGCAGCTGATTCCAGCCAAGTTTAATTTCATTTGTCGTGTTCAGTGTGGTTCAGCAGGTGATCCTACAGGTGGAGGAGTCAGGACAATGCCAGCAGGTGTTTGTTATCCACAATGTACCATACCCTGGGCTGCTGTCAGCCCACCTGACATGAGCAGGAGAAGGAGGCAGCATTTTGTCCACCAAGGCTTATTTTCAGTCTGAGACAACCAGCTATCCGTACTGATGCTATTTATCACCATTATACATTCATAAAATTTACGTCTGGTAAATTAAAGGTTTCGGTATTAGCACTTGTTAATACTGACATCTCTTCCCAAAGGCCTGTTAGTGACTGCTGTAAACAAAGGAATGAGTTCTATTGGATTAAGAAATTTTTCAGCTGAGTGTTGGAAGTGTGGTTTCCACTGCAGTTAAACAAGACAAATCACCCAAAAACCCTACCTAGACACCTACATTTAAACATTTGAAAAGCAGTCCCAATTACTAATAAATTACTATTGAATTCCTATGGGATTCTTTTCCACCCTCTTAGAAATCACAGCAACACTCATATCAATATGATGATTATAAAAAAAATCAAATCAGAAGTAAATAGCAATGTACTTCAGGCATTAATATTTATGGTGTGAATTTTACTTTCCAATTTAGGCACTGAAAAATACTGCAGAATGTTTATTCTCACAATATTCCAATGACTAGAAGCAATCAAAAGCTGAATGTTTCTCTGAAGGAAGACAGACTGATGAAGTCCATGGCCAAACCAAGAAACAAAACTCTTCTGCAAGTGCTAGGCCTGTATTGCCATCCTTCTTGCCCTCAGTCAGTACTCTTGCATGTTGCCACCTACAGAGATGACTGAATAACACAAGAAGCTATTCAGCAAGATCTTCACATAAAATGTATGCTTTCATTTCATGGCTGCTCTTTGCTGGGGTTGGGGCTGGAACAGCTTCTTTTGACCATACTTAGAACTGTTTGCCAATGCATCCTTGTCTCAGCCCAAGAAAATATCAGGCTACTAAAATCAAGGAGACAAAAGCAGTGTTTTCTGTAGCTTTCTTTAGCTCCTTTAGCTTCTTTCTTTGCTACACACAAAGCTACATAGGGCCCCACAGAGCAATCAAACTGATACAAGGATCGTTATCATGGCAAAATCTGGGAGTCAGACCTGGGTGTCAGTGGCCCTATTTACAATATGTGGTAGGGCCTTAACCCAGCCAGACCCAAGAGGGCGCTGAAATCAGAAAGATCATGCAGATAATTTGCTCCTGAGCAATGGGTGGCCTCTGACATACCTCTGGGTCATTACCAGCAGCAGCATCAGACTCTGTACAGGAAAGCACGAGCAACTTAACCACAGGGTACAGGCAGTTTGGAAGAGGTGAAGGCATGAAGGGATAGGAGCAACTTGTATCTCTGCTTATGGAATAGAAAACACAAGAGAGTCACAGAGAACAGTGCATTTAGTGACCCTGCTTTGTTGTATTAAGTGAATGTTGAAGACTATTTCTCTGGTTCAGTCAACAATGTGCCAGCAGTGAATGGAAATATCGCAAACATGAAAATGATTAAGGGTTTGCACATCTTGTCTCACTATGTGCTTATGCTCTGAGCTCCCTGGCACAAGGCCTGTTGTCCTGCAGTATGAGCACACACTGCTTGAAATGCTGGCACCAGCAACAGCTATAGCCATGCAGATACAGCGCTGAAAATTAGAGGAACACCCCACAAGAAAAATCTTAGCCTAAAATTAGTGCACTTGAAACTTTCTCCAGTTGCACTCTGTTTACAAACAATTTAAGATAAGTCTAAAAATATTCCAGTAACTGATTCACTGTACATAATTATGAATGGTCCAATTATCTCTAGCAAAATTACACTGCTTTGTTTTGGAAAGTTCTACTTTCCACAAAACTGTATGCTGATTCTTTAGAGCCTACTCAAAAAAATATAATCTCACAGCTCTTGCATCTGACTTTTTGTAGTCCATTTATTCTTTTTAGAATATAAAAATACACTTTCTTTAGTTCTGATGCTAGGCTTTATTTTCTTATTTAGTTTCTCTAATACCTAGAATCATGTTAGCAAATTCAACCTCTTTTTTTTCTTTTTTTAATACACAGCATTATATAGTCAGACAATGCTAAAATATTAAAAATAAGTACAAAAGTTTAAGTTATTTTTATGGCAAATGTCAGCCTCTGATAAACTAAAATGGTAAACTGATTAACCCATACTCCAACCTGTAAAGCCTTTTTCCTGTCTTTTTAGATCCAGGCAAAAAATTCTCTCCAGCTGCTCTTTTCTATACTCCTAATAACACTTTACTCAAATGTTCAGTTACAGGATAATAAAAATATCCATCACCCATCATTAAAATAAGCAAAATATATATATATAATATAGGTTTTGTCTTTATCCTGTACTTTTTAATGAAAACAAGTTGTTACAATGCCTTTCCATTTTCAACAGGATCTTTCTTTCTTTCAAGAGTATTGGCAATTATCTTCTCCTTTTGAGTTAATGAGTGGAACGCATCCAAAGACTAATATAAAACAACCTGTAGGTCTTTTCAATGGAGTTATAGTCTTTGATAAAAGGGCATGAATACACATTTTAGCACTAATAAAATAAATATCTGGTGGCAAACCTCAGTAACTAAGAACGTGGGTCGCATATCCTACTAGCTCCTTGGACATTGTATTGGATGTGGCTGAGATGGAGTTGTATCTCCCCACAGAAGCTCTCGCAGTCCTGTATTTGCATTGGTAGCAGGAGAGGTTGATGTTGATAACATGCCTGTGTTGTAGTACTGCTGTGTTGGAGTCCTAGAAACTTAGAATTTGGGGTTTTAGTGTATAGTAGTACATGTGAGTCTAGATGGAGGATTTTGGATGTTGTCTTTGTCCTTCTTCACCTTCTTTTTCCTTCTTCTTCGTGGGTTTAGGTGGTTTTCTGTAATTGGGTGACAAAGGTCCACATCACAGGCTTTGGGTGGTCATTATTGGGTCAAAAACATAAATAATACAGGTGTCACTTTGGTATTGGGTGATTATCACTTAAAAGACCTTGGAAAAAGCTAGAAGCCCCAGTTAAACCCCAGTCTAACTCGTTTCCCCAGCTTGCTAATTAAGTTCATGGCTTGTGAGCCTGTAAATACTGTAAATAGATAAGATATAATAAACATTCCAAGTTCGAACTCGACATCTTCATTTCCCATGTTATTCATCCTGACCTTGGCAGAGAAGAACAGAAGCCAAAACCCTCACACTGCTGGGCAGAGCTAGCACAGCATCTGCTCTGTCACTTAAACTGTCAGTCCTCACACCCATAGGCTGTGTGTGGGTGAGATCATGGGAGAGGACATGGTCAGGGCAGCCACCCCACTCTGGCCATTTCATGTGGTGGCTGCTCAGATGTTCAAGTTTAGGAGAGGAGGGATGGGGGCAGTGGGCATTTGTTATTTACAACATTCATTTTCTGTAGCAACAGCTGCACAAGCTGAAGCCCTGTTTTTCCCAGAAAGTGGCTGGACAGTACCTGCTGACAGGAAGGAGAGAATAACATCTTTTGAGTATTTCCTTTGCCTACACACATATGACATTTTGCTTTAGTAACCCACTTTATCTAAAGATGGAAAAAGCCCTAGGGAGTTATTTTGTGCCCTGATCCTGCTGAGGATGGGAGTGACAGAGCAGGTTGGTGGACACCTAATATTCAATCAGAGTCAACCACCAACAGTCTTTTTTGACATCCACCATGGTGCCCAAGGAATTTTAAATAAGGATAGAAACTGGGAGATGTAACAGACATGGGCTGAACAATGTTAGAGTGGAATGATCATGGGCAATTTCTGTTTTTGTAATTGTGAGGAAGTGATGAGGAGTGGGGTGAATTCTGGGCCAGGTGTCCTCTTTCAATATTGGTGATGTTACTTTGATATGTGGAGTTTTTGTTTTGTTAATGTGAAGGAATCATGTGAAGATTGTTTGATGAATGTGGATTTTAATGATAATTGTTAAATATGTGAATCATAGAGGCAAGGGGTTTGCACAGGCAGGTTTTGTAGCAGAGTGAGTACAGGGCTAGCTTCTGAGAAGAAGCTTCTCCTGTGTGCAATGGCTGCAAATGAGTGTTTTAAGGTTGCGACAAGGGTACTGGCCAAAACAGGTTTAATATTAGAGTGAAGGCACAACAAAGTTCTTTGGCAAGGTTCACTCTGCTAGTTAACTAGATGGTTAAAGCACATAGAGAAAAAAAAAAAAAACACAAGATCAAACCAAATAAACTCCAAGGTAACTGGGTGGTGCAAGAAAGGTAGAGTGAACAATAGGAAAGCATAAGGGTGAAAGGGAATATGGAATACCCTCCTGCTAAGTTCCAAAGTTCAGAGTAGATCCCCATGCTAAACTGAGCCCAGAACTGACCAACAGTTTATGCCTAAATGTCCAACAGCATTTAATTACACTTAAACTTAACTACACTTAGTTAAGTTAAACAATTAGAATTAACTTAGGTAAAACAATTTAGAGAAGGATTCATATAGTATTTACTGTGTGTCAACAGTATCTCACTTACAGGTCTGACTTACTACAAATTTAAAATACTAAAGGATCTAGTAAAATATTCTTAGTACATTTGTTTCAGCATATTCACAGTCTCACGCCCACAGACACAATCTGTACAAGGTATATACCTGTCAAAAATTCCCCTCAAACTCGATGAAATACTCAGTTTTGCTGCCTCTGCATCTTCTCTCTCAGTGGGCAAAGAGTTGGGCTTCAAGCTGTCGGGGGTATCAGGCCAGGATCCAGCATGATCATTCAGTGATCCTCTGAGTACAGCAAACTTGGGAGTTCCCTGGCTCTGAGAGGCCCCACTCAGCAGGGCTTTGCTGGTCACAGCCACTGCTCCAGGAGAGCTCAAAGGGTCTCACTTTGGACTGCTATGTATAGGGCCACAAGAGAGTGGGCTCTAGGCATGGTAATTTCCACCCTGGCTGCAATTCAGGTTGATAACTGCCTTTGAAGGTTTGATAACAAAAATATTATTCTACTAGGGTTGTTATTCAGGCAAGAAAAACAAGCTTCTATGGCTGTTCATTAAAAACAGGAGCTCATTAGACAGCACAAACTCCTGGTAGCAGACAGTGTTTCTGATAAGCCCAAGAGGAGCTTAGCCCAGGTGCTGTGCATCAAGACCAAGGTCTAATGAACATTTCTCAGATCACAGTGTGGCATGGGAGGGAGAAGGGCAGCCAATGCACTGCCACACCAACAGAGCCTGTGCCAGCTGGCTCCGAGACAGAACTGCTGCTGGCCAGGGCTGAGCCCATCAACGACAGTGGCATCTCAGGGATAACATGTTTAAGATGGGGGGAAAGTTATTTTGCAGAAGCAATTGCAGACAAAGGAGAAAGGAATGAGAAATAGGAGAGCAACCACACACCCCAGTCAGTGCAGAAGGAGGGAGCAGAGGTCCTCCAGGCACTGGAGCTGAGATTCCCCTGCAGCCCATGATGAGCACCATGGTGTGGTAGCTGTGTCCCTGCAGTCCATTGAGGACCCCACACCTCATTAAAGCAGCAGCCAATTCCAGCAACAACTGTGCAGATTGACATCTGCTCTCAAGATTTGCCTCTCACAACATTTTTCACTCTGCTTTTACTTTTGTAAAACATTAATAGAAAAGTTGTGGCTGCCTTTGAGTGGGCAATGAAGCAAATCAATTACTTTTCAGTCAGCAGAAGAAAAGTAGTCACAACTGAGTGAAAGGTTGGTTTATTCCCAACTCTTGCAAGACAGCAACTATTTGAAGTATTACAAAAGGCAAGAGGCAGGGAGAAGATTTCTCTCATGCAGCTGGGGCTTTACAGACAGCCCAGGCTGTGGGACAGTAAAAATCAGGGATTACTGATTAGAGGCCACAACTGGTCACTGCTAATCACAACATGAGGCAAAATAGCCTTGCATTATCTTGACACACCATCTTTCTACAGGGAAGTGCAATTTTCTAAATAGTAAAACCTCTTTGATGTAAAAAGCTCAACATTAGACATCACAGAGGTTAATATAGAGCAGTGTTCTTTGCAGCAGACAGGAAGAAAGAGATACTGTTACTAACTCTTGGAATAATAACTAGATTCATCTGAATACTGAAAAAGACTGATTGAATAAATAATGCTCTAACAGACCAAAAAAAATTGAAAACTCCAGAACATTTGTAAAATTTGTTATACAACTATCTGCGGAGGCAGTCACATCATTTCACATGCTTTGTCAATTGGTGAGTGAGAAATATTGACAAATTCCAAAAATGTTTTCCAGCTAATTAAGGTAATGATAACAACACATTCTCCATCCTTGCATGACATAATTAATGAGGAGAAACCCATGGGAACTCAAGTCTGATTTCTCTGACAAGGGAGATTATCCAGTCTCATCACTGGGTTCACCATCAGCCAGGAGTATTTCAGATTACTTTGTTGTAGTTACCATCACAGCTTCAGGCTCTGGTTAGCTGGGTGTGTATTAGCTTGCACTGTGACTTCTGATTCACAGAAAATAAAAAAAGAAGTGTGATTGTGAGTTGTACTGTAAGGACCTGGGCTTTGTCCTGACTGAGTGTTGGAGTGCTGGGACATACACACAAGACTCCTGAGGGTGTTACCAGGAGACAGCTCATATTCTTCTGCAAAGCAGATCTGTGAGATTCAGTTCTCTCTCTTCCACAAAAGTTTTTTATGTGCTTTGGATCAGAATAAGATTATGTCAGTCATGGTTGCATGCTGGATCAATAGTTTCAGAAAGAAGCAGGTATTTTCAATTCTCTCTCTGATCACCAGGATGACTGAGGTACCACAGGATCAAAAACAAAAAGACATCTGCCAAGGAAATCCTTTAGGATTTCTTTCTGGATATGCCTGTCCTAGAAAACACTTTGCATACCTGAAAACCAGGAAATATTCTTCAAAGTCTCTGTAAAGCTAAAGGGACAGGTAAGTGAGACTCGTACTTCTTCCTCTGGCCATCTTCGCCCTTCTTTGAATTATTACAGCCCAATCCCTACTGCCTTGTAAAGATTTTGGGCCAAGCCATCACAGGGTGTAAGGGAAATTGGATTATAGAGGGCCACATTCCCTCTGGTGTAATAGAGAGGATAAAAATGTTGCAGTGTTACTTCTGGTTAGGTAGATCATATCATAAATAAACTTTTATCTTCAGGAAGACAAGCTGCCCTTGGAAAGCCTCCAGAAACTTTTATATAAATCCTTTACAGCCCACACTTACTAAGTTTAAAAAAGAAGAAAAAGGAAACAAACAAACAAACCATCATTAGAAGCAAGAAAGAGAGGCTGTGAGCAATTCTTTCTCTGTTGAACCTGAAATGAAAGCCAATAATAACCCAAATGATTTCAGGAGCTTTCAAGATAATTTTTCTATTTTTTTCCACCTATATTAAAATGAACCCATGTACTCAGCTGTACCTAATCAAAAATAGTTACTATGGTTACAGAAGAGTTTTTCTAAATGTAGTACAGTATATTAAATAATCAGCCAAAATGACTATGTATAAACCAAAGGCAGGTGGGAAAGCTATTTAAAAATATCAAGTAAACAGAAATAAACCTCAGTAAAAATAATTCCTCAATATTTATGCCATTATTTTATTACATTGTAAATAAGGACATGGTAGTGGGGAAATAGGGGGTGAAAGTAAATACTTCAATAATCAACCATTTAACATTTGTAATACTAGCTACAAAGGAGCTAGCTATAAGATAATATATAGAGATAAGCAAATTAATATACACTCAGACATAACTCAATGGAACTACTCTTTACAGAAAGTGTTGTTTGAGACTTATAAGAACATTATTAACCAATGCAAGTATATTGATTCACAGACAAAGAAAACAAAGCAGATGAATTATATTTTACATGCAGGACCCTGTAAAGGTTCAGCAGTTTCCTTACAGATGACTTTCCTTCTCCACAAGGGAGAACCATATCTGCATCTGTAACAGAAAAATTACTATTATTTTCAGAAATAAAATTTTGTTTTATTGTTAAAACAAGACTAACTTACTTAAGAAAGTACTTCTCTACCCTCTCACCTTTTGTCCTTTTCTTTGTTTACAAATAAGATCAAATTTTGTATTGTGTGAGAGATATCTAATATTTGCCCAAAAAAGACCTAGTAATTGACAGAAAACAAGCACACTGTGAAACAAGCTTCCTAAAATCTTGTTAAGTACAATGGCATTAGAGATTAATAGGAGTAAAAAGTGTTGATAACTTGCCTTGGAAAAAGAAGGTAGAAAGCAATCTCACTGCCTCTCACATTGGTGACAACTGTGGAGCATGACAGAAGCCCTTTACCTGTATCCATTGTCCAAAAAAATGCAATCTAGTCACAGGGAGAGGCCCTCTCTTCCCCTGAGCCCCCTAATAAATAGAAATACATCCTCACAGGTAACAGGTGTAAGGATAAGAAGCAACTGATGGGTTGGGAGAATGGAGGATTTCTAACAGCTCACCTGTCATGGCTGAGTGGGAGAATCTAACCCTTGAAATTATCCCTGAAGAACAGCTGCTTGTTGTATGTTTTCCTTGCTCATATGAGCTGATGCCTGAGGACAGCGAGTGATTGACCTCTCCTGTGTCAAGAAGTGGATTATGAGGAGCGTCTCTACCAGTGGAAAAGGCTTGCCATGCCTAAGGGCCAGCACTGGGGGAACTTCATGCTATCCTTGCTTAGAAGAGCACTCAGTGGAAGTTGATTTCTGCCTTCTGGTTTATCTGCCTGGTACTCCCCAGCTAGATCCCTTCTCCTTCTCTTGGTACATAATATGAAGAGCTCCTCTGTGAGCTGGCTCAGCACCTGCTGTGCTGCAGGAGAAAACCAGAGACCTCTGATTTGTAAGGGGGTTCAAGAAATCCAGAATTCCAGAGGACCAGACTCACTCCATATTTGCTGTCATGGATTGAAATAATGTAGGCTCTTCTAGCAGTAGTAAAAGTACTTGTTCATACACCAAGTCACATCCTGCCAGTAGAATGCAGTCACTCACTTTGGAAATCCTTGCTGCAAGGCCACGGTCTGACAAGTAGTTCTGGGGGAAAAAAAATAAAAAAAACTGACTGACTGACCAGGAAACCCACAGTGAGCAGATAAAAAACAGTACAAAGATAAGGATACTGCATGGAGGGACACATCAACTGTAAATTAGATAGGCACAATTAACTTCAAGCTAAAGCATATTGTAAAAGAACAATAAATATTCCATAGTGTCACATAACTGCTTTTCTAAAGGGCATAGATGCTAGCTCAGCTGTAAATTATCTTTGTAGATGAAGCTGAGAGAGGGTACAAACTAGAGGGATTTTGTTACTTTAGAACTGGAACTGGTTCTAAACTGGTTCTGGAACTGGTAGGAAAGACATAATAGTTGAAGAAAATTCTCCAACCAAAGATCTGGATGAATAACTGACACAAGGACAGACAAAATGGAGGCAGAAGACACAGGTGCAAGGACTTTCAGAGCCTCAGCTCTCCTGTCATAATACACAAATTAGGTGAAGCTTGGTTTAATAATGTCTTCAAAACAGCTGCTTAAAACATGGAAAAAAAGGTCAGAATACCACATGATAATAGAATTTAAGTAGTTCTGTTTACTAGATGAATACTTAAAATAATTTTTTTAATACAAAAATGTAAGTTAAAGAAGTTCTAATTGTTCCAGAGACACTGGAAATAGTGGAACTGTAAAGCCATTAATTATTTTCAGCACAAATTATGGAGAAGATGATGGTACTAGTACTGCTTATTTATTTCCTGATTCTTTTGAAAGCAACAATGGATAGTAATTGGCAACTCCTTTTTTTTACCTTCCTTTTATTGTAGCAATGCCACCAGCAGCACCAAAGGTTTGTTACCATTATTGATCATATCTGTTTTCTCTCTCTGTGTTGCCTCCTGTATGGCTTGAAATATCTTACAGATTTCTGGTAATACAACATGGGGAAATTTCCACTGGGAAAACTTTACCCTGAAAAAATTGAGGCTACAATCTAATCAGCTGGTCTGAATGCTCTGAGGCTACATGCGGTGCTCCTAGTCAGAGCTATCATTTGTAGATAACCACTAAAATTCTTTAAATTAATGTACTGTTAAAAGCTGCAGTGTCTTGATATTGTCTTGCTAGATTTTAGTAATGTCCTAAGATTTGGGAAACTGCAGAGCAGTCAGTCTCACTCGTGTGCCAGGCAAGATCATGTAAGGTGTTCTCCTGGAAACTCTGCTAAGGCGCATGGAAAGAAAGGGGTGACTGGTAACAGCCAGCATGGTTGATAACAGCCAGCTAATGTCAAATTGTGCCTGACAGATCTGGTGACCTTCCATCTGGGGTGGCAGCACTGGTGGATGGGGCAGAGCCACTGACATCCCCTGCTGGATTTATGCAAAGTGTTTGACACTGTCCCACATGACATCCTTGTCTCTAAATTGCAGAGACATGGATTTGAGATACGGACCACTGGGTAGATGAAGAACTGGCAGGATGGCCAGCCACAAAGAGTTGTGGTCAAGGGCTGATGGTGGAGACCAGTGACAAGTGGTGTCCCTCAGGGGTCAGTGCTGGGGCTGATACTGCTCAACACCTTTGTCAGGGGCATGGACAGTGGGATCAAGGGCACCCTCAGCAGGTTCACTGACAGCACCAGGCTGTGTGGGGCAGTTGACTCGCTGGAGGGAAGGGATGGCATCCAGAGGGCCCTGGACAGGCTGGAGAGCTGGGCCAGTGCAAACCTCATGGGGTCAACAAAGCCAAGTGCAAGGCCCTACAGCTGGGTCATGGCAATCCCAGACACACCAACAGCCTGGGCAGGGAAGTGATTGAGATTTTTGTGATTGATTTTGTGATTGATTTTACAGCCCTGCAGTAAAAGATTTGGAGTGATAGTAGATAAAAAACTGAACATTAGCCAGTTCAAAAAGCCGAGGAAGTCCTGGGCTACATCAAAAGGAGCATGGCCAGCAGGCAGGGGAGGTGATCCTGCTTCTCTGCTCTGATGAGACCCCAGCTGGATTGCTGCATCCAGCTCTGGTGTCCCCAGCATAAGAATCACAGAATCACAGAATCACTAGGTTGGAAGAGACCTTCAAGATCATCGAGCTGAGGTGTTAGTCATGCCCTGACACCTCAACTAAGCCATGGCACCAAGTGCCACATCCAGTGTTTTTTTAAACACATGGTGCTGGACACAGCACTCAAGGTGTGGCCTCACCAGTGTCCAGTACAGGGGAAGAATGACCTCCCTCCTCCTGCTGGACACACCATTCCTGATCCAGGCCAGGATGCCACTAGCCTTCTTGGCCACCAGGGCACACCCAGGCTCATGTTCAGCTGCTGTCACCAGCACCCCCAGGTCCCTTTCTGCCTGGGCACTGTCCAGCCACACCATCCCCTGCCTATAACATTGCAGGAGGTTATTGTGGCCAAAATGCAGGACTCAGCACTTGGACTTATTAAGTGTCATCCTATTGGACTCTGCCCATCCATCCAGCCATTCCAGGTCTCTCTGCAGAGCCCTCTTCCCTTCCAGCAGATCGACACACTCTAAGCTTAGTGTTGTCCACAAATTTACTAATGAAAATCTAAATACCCTCATCCATGTCATCAATAAAAATATTGAACAGAACTGACCCCAGCACAGAGCCCTGAGGGACACCACTGGTGACTGTCCCCAGCTGGATGCAGCACCACTCACCATTACTCTCTGAGCCCTGGCCATCCAGCCAGTTCCTAACCCAGCAGAGAGTGCTCCTGTCCAAGCCCCGGACTGCCAGCTTTTCCAGGAGTGTGCTGTGGGACACAGTGTCCAAGGCCTTGCTGAAGTCCACACAGACAACATCCACAGCCTTTCCCACATCCACTAGGTGGGTCACCTGGTCATAAAAGGAGATTGGATTGGTCAAACATGACCTATCCCTCCTAAACCCATGCTGGCTGGGTCTGATACCCTGCAGCCATCCTGTAAGTGCTGTGTGATGACACTCAGTATAAACTGTTCCATTACTTTGCTGGGTACTGAGGTCAGGCTAACTGGCCTATAATTACCAGGATCCTCCTTCCTACCCTTTTTGTGAATGGGTGTCACATTGGCTTCCAATCATCTGGAACCTCACCAGAGTGCCAGGACTGTTGGTAAATGTTGGAAAGCGGCTTCCAACCTCATCTGCCAGCTCCCTCATCACCCTGGGATGGATCCCACCTGGGCCCAAAGATTTATGAATATCCAAGTGGCTCAGCAATTCTCTGACTGCCTCCTTCTGGATAACAGGGGGACCATTCTGCTCCCTGACACCATCCAGGAGGACAGTTGTCCTGAGGACAAGGCGTCTTCCCACAAAAGACTGAGGCAAAGAAGGCGTTAAGCACTTCTGCCTTCTCCTCATCTGCAGTTACTAAGTTACCTCCTGCATCCAGTAGAGAACAAAGGTTGGTCTCACCATTCCTTTTGCCATTGATATATTTGTAAAAACATTTTTTATTATCTTTTACAAAAGTTGCCAATTTAAGTTCAAACTAAGCTTTGGTCTCTGTAAGAGACAGTCTGAAGATCCCTCAATCTGCCTCACAACCACTGCTAAGGACAGAGATTGAAACCCCAAGGACAGAGACTGAAAACCCTAAAACCCCAACACAGGAGTTCCGACCTGGCTGAGGTGGAACATCTGCAGGGTGTTGCCTGCAGGTGCGGGACCAAAAAACTGGTATGCATTCCCATCGGAACCTGAGCAGGAACAATGAGCAAGTCACAGTGGACTGGCTGTACTTGCTGCCAGACTGGTCTGTTCTGTACTTGTTCCCTCGTATTGCTCCCCAGCTTTTGGCCAGCTGCCTGTCACTTTGGAAAGACTATAAAATAACTCCCTAGGTTAACCAGAACTTGAGATCTCCCCACAGAAGATGACGGATCTATTGTCAGATGATCACGAGAACTTCATCTCATCTGTTGGTAGCTATTCCCCTCTCTTTCTGTCTCTCTATTCTTCGTCTCTCTTTCTCTCTCTCTCTCTCCTCTATCGCATTACCGCACTGTGGGCACTCAGAAAAGGTGGATTGTTTTGATTAAAACAGTAATTTTCTTGTGTCTTTTGCACTCTGAGATCAACAAACAAGTCATCACGACCCCCACTTGTATTAGCGGATAGTGACAGTTTACCTAATTTTTTTCCTGCATTCCCTAGCAGCCCCATTAAATACTTCCAGAGAGACCTGACCCTCCTTCCAAAGATGATACATCCTCTTTTTATTTCTAAGTTCCTTCAAAACCTAATTGCCCATCCAGGCTGGACATTTGCCTCGTTGACTCATCCTTCAGCACACAGGGACAGTCTGTTCCTGTTGCCCTCAAGATCTCTGTTTTGAAGCCCTCCCACCTTTCCTGAATTCGTTTGTTTTTAAGGGCTGCTTCCCAAGGAACTCTCTGAGTAAGTCTCCTAAATAGGCCAAAGTCTGCCTTCTGGAAGTTCAGTGTAAGAGTCTTATAGATGTTCCTCCTGATTTCACCAAATATTGAGACTTCTATAATTTCATGATCATTGTGCCCCAAGCAGCCTCCAACCACCTCATCTCACACCAGCCCATCTCTATTTGCAAACAACAGGTCTAACACAGTCCCTCCCCTGGTGGGCTCACACACCAGCTGCAACAAGAAGTTGTCCTCCACACACTCTAAGAGCTTTCTGGACTGTCTTTTTTCTGCTCTATTAAGTTCCCAGCAGATGTCAAGAACAAGAGCTGATGTTCCTGAAACATTCTCCAGCTGCTTATAGAATAAGGTGTCCACCTCTTCTTCCTGGTTGGTGGACAATAACAGACTCCCAGGAGGGTGTCAGCCTTGTTGGCCTTCCCCTGAATTCTTACCCATAGGCCTTCAACTCCGTCATCATTAGTTTCAATTCCCATGGTATCAAAAGCCTCCCTGATATGAAGGGCCACCCCTCCACCTCTTCCCCCTTTCCTGTCTCTCCTGAAGAGTTTGTAGCCATCCAGTGCAGTGCTCCAGCTCTGTGAGTTGTCCCACCACGTTTCTGTGATGGTGACTACATCACAGCTTTGCTGTTGCCCCATGGCCTCCAGCTCCTCTTGTTTGTTACCCGTGCTGCCTGCACTGGTGTATGTGCACCTCAGCTGGCCTACTGATTTCACCCCTAACTCAGGCCTACCACCCTTGGGCCTGCTTCCAGACAGCCCAGCTGCATCCCCTTCCCCCTTCAAACCTGGTTTAAAGTCTTCTCAACAAGTTCTGCCAGCTTACGAGCTAAAATCCTTCTGCCCTTAACAGAGAAATGGAGCCCATCAATTCCAGCAGGCCAGGTGCCAAAAAAGTTGCCCAATGATCAAAGAACCAAAATTCTGCCAATGACACCAGCCCTTGTGCCACTTGTTGATAATGTGGGCTCTCCTATTCCTTTCACTGTATTTTTCTGCCACCAAAGGGACTGAGGAAAAACTACCTGTGCTCCTGCCCTATCAACCTCTTACCCAGTGCAGTCTCTTTAATTGCCCTGACACTCCTCTCTCTTTTCTATCTCATCACTGCCAGCCTGGAGTATCAGCAGTGGGTAATAATCACAGGGCTGAATCAGCCCAGGAAGTGTTTCTGTGATATCCCATACCCGGGCCCCAGGGAGGCAGCAGACTTCCCTGTGGGGTGGACCCAGAAGACATATGTTCCCTCAGAAGGGAGTCACCCACCACGACTACCCTTCTCTTCTTTTTAATGTTAGGGGTGGTGATCCATCCTACAGATGAAGGGTAATTTGGGAGGCCCACTGGGCAGATCATTTTCTTCTAAATCATCTGGCTGACCCTCTGGGTCCAGAGCCTCACACCTATTCTGAAGTGGTACCTGGGTAGGTGATGGGGGTCAGGAGGAATTTTTATTATTACCTCCCTGAGCAGGGACCCATTTCCACTCCCCTTCATCAACCAGGTGTCCTCCTATTGCCTGACAGTGGGAGGTGCAAGAGTCCTCTGACGCCTGGTGGGGCTCCCTCAAGGATGGAAGGGTGGAACTCCACCAATCTATTTCCCTGTAACTTTTCATTTCATTTTCCCTAATACTCCTTAGCCTTTCAAGGCCAAGAAGGACAGGGAACTGCTGGAGCAAGTCCAGAGGAGGCTATGAAGCTGATAAGAGGACTGACACACCTCCCCTATGAAGACAGGCTGAGAAAGTTGCGACTGTGCAGCCTGGAAATAAGAAGGTTGTGTGGAAACCTCATAACAATCTTCCAGTATCTGAAGGTCCTCAGGGGAGCCAGAGAGGGACTGTTCATCAGGAAGTGATAGGACAAGGAGTGATGAGTACAAAGTGAAAGAGGGTAAATTTAGATTAGGTATTATGAAGAAATTCTTTACTGTGTGAGTAATGAGACACGGGAACAGATCACCCAGGGAGGTTGTGGATGACCCAACCCTGGGAGTGTTCAAGACACGTTGCATAAGGCCTTGAGACACCTGATTGAGTGAGAGATGTCCCTGCCCACAGAAGCAAGGTTTGGGACTACATGGTCTTTAAGGTCCATTCCAACCCTCAACATTCTGTGATTCTGTGATTCTGTAACCCCATTTCTAACAAAACATCTTACATTTTGCTCCTTGATAAAATTTTTATACCTCCCTGTTTTCACCAAGGTGTGATATAGGCAAACATTTATGGAATTTTGCTTCCAAAGTTGCTTAGCATTGGCTTATTTACAGTGGTGCATGAATTTCTCAAACAGCAAAAATGCAATGGGCTCTGTAAAATAAACTGTCTTGGGCTGGTCAGCAAATTCGACAGAAAAACTGACTTTAGCCCTAACAATAACTTGAATTTCTGTAATTCATGAATGATAATGACACCCTGTTCACTTTGCAAGGAGATCTGTGGTTTTGTCAAGCAAAAAACCCCAGTATCCTGTTTGGAAGTGAACTTAGGTAGCAAACTAAATAATAATAATATTGCCTATTGCTACCATGATCCAGGACTCAACTTCAGTATCAGGAAGAAGGGAGAGCAGGATGGAGCAGTGTTTCTCAATCCCTTTCTTCATCTTCTTGGATACTCAAATCATCCTATTGAAGAGCCCAGGGTCCATCCTCATGATCTAGACCAAAGTAATCCAGAAAACAGGCTCTCCATAACATTGCTCCCACCTCTTGAGATAACATGAATGATATTTGAAATGTGGAAAATTTATTCCTGTCACGGGTTAACACAGTTTGGTTTTTTGGTTGAAGAGGGATATGGAATATTGCCCTGTCAGGACCTTGTGCTTTGTTTTAGAAAGGATAGGGACCTATCAAGGGCCAGTTCTTGACTATTGGCATGTGGTTTGACCACTGAGAATGAGAAAACTGAATGTGACTTTTGATAATACCCATATAAAGCTGAGACTGTGTTCGAGGCTACTTCTTCCTTCCTGGCGGGCCACCAGATAACACCACGGGCAGGAGGGGGCCCAGTCCAGACTCTGCTGCCCCCTGGGCTGCCAGGCCTGCCGGGGCCTCACGGAGCCTCTGCCCACAAAGGAGCAGCCCAGGCCAGCTGAATCCCTTTTTCCCTCTGGCGGCTGGCTGGGGAGAGGGAAGGCTGCAGTTCAGCAGTGCTGGCCATGTGCCAGGGGCTGCACGGAGGGGGCCAGGCTGTGCCTGGGCCATGCCTTGGCCCTGGCTGCCGGCGCTGCTGGATCGGGAGAGGATGGAATCTTCCCCCACTCCGGGCCTCAGGAGAGAGCTCAAAGCAGGCCCATGCCATGAGATCAAGGGGCGGAAAAGTAGGCGTCCACCAGCCAGGCTGCTCAGACATCCTCGTGGCCTTTGAAAATCCGTAGAAGCTGCTGCCCAGCAGAGGTCAAGTGACCATCTGCAGGCCCAGGCAAGAATGCTAACTCTTTCCTGACACAGATCAAGACTTCGTAAAACTCTAACCCTTCTCAAGGCCAAATTGGAGATATGTAAAGGGACAGTATGGATATATCTAACTCAATAAAGGAAGAGTGACTTCATAAGTGGGAGAGATGACAAATTGCCTTGGTCTTTGGCTTAAAAATCTCCTATGAGTTGTGGTAACAGACTGATATGAGTATGCTAGAGTATTCCTTTAAATCGTGGACGATATGAATTGGGGACACGATTTGTGGATTTTTTTTTGAGCAAAGGTATCTGTGATTTACTGAGTGAACATTGAATTAGAAGTGGTGATTTGCTGATCCCATGAGAGGTTTGAACAGAGGGAGATGAGAAGAAGCCCTCTGTCAGTGAAGAGGTGAGAAGACATCTCTGTTCCCTGGGATGAAGAATTCTTTGCCTTTGAAGTTGCTCATCTTTAAAAGGTGACACCCCAATATGTGTGAGTCATGGCCCATATGTAGTCATTAGAAAGGCTGTGTGATATGGGAGGTCCACAACTGCAGAAGCTCCTGGGCAGGCTGCTTTTGTGAGAGTTGGAGGCCACAAGAAGACTGTTTCTCTTGTGGAAAGTTACCAGAGCAGAACAGGAGAGACTTCTCTCTCTCAAAGACTGAATGAAAAGGCTATTTTATAAGTGGTACTAATACCAAGTTCTGATTTTTGCTTCTTTACATTTGTTTTATGGGGAATAACATTTTGTAATAGGAGGAGTTGTTTTGAAAGTTTCATCTTTTTTTCTTTTTTTTTTCTTTTTTCTTTACTGTGTGTTAATAAAAACAATCTGTCTACTTCTAAGTTGGGCCTGTTTCATCTTTTTCTCCTGATTTTACCTCACAACAGAAAAGACATTCAAACTAGTGTATTAAATTTGGCAAACTGAAACAGAGGTGAACATGAAACCACTACAATTCCTCACTTTTTCCTTTCCCACATTTTATTGTTTCTCTCCTGTTGTTTAATAGCACACGGCAGTGCTGTATTCTCTGCAGTGATGTTGTGAGTTTCTGACCAGAAAGACAAAAGGCCAACCTTTCAGCAACCTGTTATTGAAAAGGGCTTGACAAATCTTGGAATAGTTCACTTTGCATGTTATGCTAGTCTTTCTTCAGCAGTCTTGCTGCCCATGGGACACTAAAAAGACAAGCCTTAGCTGAGTTTTCTCCCAAGGTTTAAGATATTACCACTCCCCACTGTTTGGCCAGTGCCTTTACCAGAGGTTACTTCCCACACCACAGGGATAGTTCAAGAAATGTATATATGTATCCCACCCTGCTTTCTTAGCTTAAACTGATGATAAAAATGGGTCAGAGCTGAAATATCAGACTGTGATTCAGGGAGGAGATAAGATGCAAGTCCACATTTGCTTCTGCTTCAAACAGAGGGACACAGAAGATAACCAAGGAAAACACCTTTGATTGCCACAGAAAATGACACCGATAATCTGAGATAGCCAGTACATTTACAGACATATTTAAAGGCATATTTTCTTTGTATTTTGTGTGTGATTTTCCTGTTCTGTTCTCTAGGATCCAGTTCATTTCAGTCAACTTTTTTTTTATACACAAAAAGCTTTTGTTTTTACTTTAATACCATATAAAGCCTCATCAAATCATTGGTTTGGTTTTCCATAATAGAATTGATTTCTACGGAACATGAGTCACTGCGACTTAAAAACAAAAATCTAAGATGCAGTAAAAGAATAAGAAAGAGACATTGTAACAAAGCTTTTTGTTATGGGAAAAGATGCTTTGTTCAAAAAAATAATTCTCAGAAAAGCATTTCTTATTTCTTACTAGGAGTCAAAAGGAAGTTTTCCATAATAGAAAGGGTCCTCTCATCTCTGAAAAATTTTCTCATTTACAATTATTATTCAAAAGGTGCTTGTCTGGCCCTTTCAGGGACATGTTTATAGGCTCACTTCTTCAATAGTGTTTGCAGTGTTATGCAGCTTGTTATCTCACTTGGTTGTTGGCCTAGAGAGAGCACTGTCAGGCACCACAGAGCAGCATCCTGCCAGCCTGCCCCGCCTAAACTCATGAAAATACAATTGGACCTTGTCTTTTGAGTTCAATAACTAAATTTTACCTAGTCTGTAGGAACACATAATTAGCACATTCTGCAGTACAGTATTTTAATAGGGAATCAAGAAAAGGGGTGAAGCAAGGATTTCTGTACAGATTACACAAGTTTGGAAATGCAGGGGGCGATACCACTCCACTGAATCTTCCTCCCACAATTTTTATTCATTCCTAAGGAGGACATTCTTCTCTCTATTACATCCAAGCAGTATGGATGGGAGGAAAGCTGATGACTGTTGATTGGCATTCTCCTTGCATAAATTCCAATATATCCCCTTGTATTGTACAGTGTTGTACACTGTATGTAAATTTACTGTCTTGGCCCTAGACTGATTATCCAGAAAAAAACAGGCTACCAACTGACAACTTTTCATTTCAAAAGTCTTTGTATGACTATTACAATGCACATAGTCATGCAAAGATGCACCAAAGATCAGAGTAATTAAGAACCCATAAAAAAAAAAGTCTTTATATAGAGGACCAAAAATTTATCTTAATAAATATAAGTAGGAATATTTTAAATTGCTTTTGAGACCTAAAAATTATGTCCCAAAATCTTTAAGAGCTAATTTAAAATGAGGTAATAAAATGTCACTTCCTTCTGGCCAGTTTTCCCTTCATTCCAAAATGTTTTCACCCACCTTTCCCAGTCCTGAGCTTATGGAGCACACTTCTGAGAATTTGAGGCTGTATGTTATCATTTTGGAGTGGTTTTTCTCAGCCAAAAGAAGGGAACTTGGATACCCATAGTGACCACATAGCAAATGTGACTTATAGGAAAACACCTCCATGATCTCATCTGCCATTTCATTTCTCAGCAGAAGGGAGATATGGGACATGGCAATGGCTGAGGCTCTAAAAGGAATTTAACAGCAGTGCTTTCTAGACAAATTATGTGCCCATTCACATAATTCTAGCTATGCTTGTTTCTCTTCTTCTGGTCTCCAAGATAACAGACTGAAAAAGAAAATACTTGAGGTAAAATATTTATTTAGTGGAGAACATAATAATTTCCATATAATAAGCTCAAAATAATGTCCAGTTTTGTTGGAACTGTTCTGTAGAATTACAGTGTCTCTATTATTTTTTATTAAAGCATTTGGGCTGATGCTATTTTTTACAGAGAAAAAAAACCCAAAAAGTGGGTAATGAACAAAAAGGAAATAGTCTGCTTGATGTGATAATTGCTTTATGTTACTTCCTCTGACTTGTTTTTGGTTCTGTTTCCAATGTATATTGAACTGTCCTTTGGATGTGATTTGGGTCTTACATTAGTTTAATGCTTTTTTCATACTTAGGGGTATTAGTATTCTCTTGGAAGAAGCAAGACTGCAATCAGTTTTTCCATGTTTCTTTATAGTACAATTGTCATAGAGTATTTGTTGTCTTCATAGCTCACAGCTTTCTTTCCTGGTCAATATGCACTGTGATTTGTGCTTTTATGCCCTGTTCTACTTAGCTGATCTCCACGGATTATCTTACATTTGGATGACATCTTTTGTTAAAATAGGTAATAAAATTAGGCAAAGGTAACAGAAAGCCACATTGTAACCCTTGCCAACATAACTACAGTTGATGTTTTGGAAGTTGTTTGTAAAATCACTGCTGGACTTCTAAGTCCCTTCTAAGTGAAATAACAAATGTTAATTAAAACTGCTTCTGCAATGAAGAAAGCATTTAAAATGCTAAGAAGCAAAAATTTTAATAATCTGCTATCCTACCAGGAAAATAACAAGAATTGCAGGGGCTGACTAAGTAAATCACATGCAACTAACAGGTTAAAACATTTGGAGAGAGAGAGAACATGTAGCATATGGATTTAAATTTCTGTGACTGCTAAAGAAAACATGCTAGAATTTATATCTATAAACATTTCTATTGTAGAGCTTGATTGAGACTTTCGATTTGTATGTAGGGAATTAATTCCTCTTGACCTGCAACTGCACCAAGACAATTTATGTAAGGTGTTTAAGAAACTTACACACACTGAAAAAGTTGAATAGTTATTTACACAAAAAGTATTTTGAAAATGACTATGTGTCACTATTCTCTTAATATCTGACTAGGAGGCAGTCAGATATTAAGATTAATTGAGGAGGCCAGTTCAAAATCATGTATATTGACATTATTCAACTATATTCATGAATGGTATTGCCCATCCAATTTTCATTTTAGTAAGAATTTTGATTGTAATTTTGTTTTAATTTTACAGCATTAACAGTAGAACAAGGCATTTAAAGAGGGACAAAAGCTGCATGTGAAGAACCAAGATCCACAGTACCATCACCCCTACATTTTGTCCTGAACCCTCCCCTTGGACCCAGGCCATGGAGGAGAGAGAACTTTGGCCCAGTACTGTTCTGTCAAACCTTGTCCTCCTGGCATGAGGAATCTCTGTCCCAAAGCAAAACACAGGTGGGAAGGTCTGAAATGTTTCCGTCTTTAGAGATTCTCACAGACCTAAATAAGATGGGCCTTTTGCACATTGTAGTGTTGAGCTTTCTTTCTCAAAGCTTTTTCTTTCTCCCAGAAAACTCTCCAAAAAGGGCTGCAAAGTTGTCTTGTTTTCCTAATATATTGCATTGAACTTCAGGGCTTGTCCTGTGGGCATTTTTCTTGAAGTGTGCTGTGTGGGAGTTTGTTCCACTGTGGGTTTTTTCCCCAGGATTTCAGAGACAGAGGTTTCAAATACCACCCAATTCCACAGCTGAGAGTTGCTTCATTAGCTTTAAGCTATTATGGTATGTCCATGGAACCTGCCTGAAAAATGTACAAATTCCAGTCACTTCTTTTCTAGAAACTTATTTTTTGGCAGTCTGCTCTTCTAAACTGTTCCTGTAATTGACTTTTCCCTTTAGCACTAGTCTAGTGAATGTTTTTAAAAACCCTTGTCACAGAAGGGCTGTTTAACTTTTAGATTACATTTTCAAAGGCTCCTATTTATTCTTTTAATTGCCTCTCTTGTTCCAGATTGTTTATAAGCAAAACCACATTGCTTTTCCTTCTCTGTCCACCTTGGAGAGGGATGTAAACTCTTGGAGCACTCACTCTTCTAAAACACAGTGGGTTTAGAGACAATTTATCCTGTACATTAACATTAAGGTAACCAATCTCTCTGAGCAGTTTTTAGCATGCAAATGCTAGTTACTATAAATAAGCTTGCAAAAAACTATTAAATTAATTGGCATTCTGTGTCTTTCAGTGCGCTTTTCCTATTTCTCATTATTTCTTGAAAATATTTTTAAACAATATCTGTTGGGACTGTTTTGCCTTCAGCTGTCCGAAAGTCAAGACTGTACATTTATTTCTGCTGGCACTTTTTCATTGTCCTGCTCAGACAGTGCCCTGAACATCAGAGAAATCTTATTTTGATAGGGAATTTAACATTTTTAGGAAACATGTTTGATCAAGGGAGAGCTTTAAATTAATCAATTAGAGAGAGAAATTGTTACTAAACACAAGAGAATAAAATTCCAGGTTTATAAAAGTTCTTTTCTTCCTTCCTTTCCCTAAGGAATGGCTCACATTTGAAACAAGAGAATCAAGCAACAGCCAGTTTGTAGGTTTGTTTTTACCTCATGCAGATGGACAAGTCTGCAGGCATTTTGTAGCAGACATGGAGATCCATAATCCAAGCCTCCCATTTCTAACAAGCCCACATTCTTGTGCACCTCTTTGCATCCCTGACAGTAGTGCTGGGGTATTTCTGCAGCAATGATTGTCAGCTCTTGTAACTGGATTTAGGTTGCAAATTTCTGCCTGAAGGCACGGTAATGTTGTGTCTGAGACATGTAATTTTAAAAAATCCTTTACAAGGTATATACTTTTGCATCTAAAGTCAGCAAAACATTCTTTTCATCACTCCCACCTTTCTCCTAAAACCTGAGTGACCCCTGAGAGGTGAAGGCATAAACTGATGCTTTAACACGTCAGAGAAGAAATCTCACCCATCAGAAAGGCTTGTCATGGGGCATAGTGCAAGCCCTGTTCAACAGCACAAAAACTTCCACGTTTGGATGGGAATGATGTAGAGCAACTTGTGTAGTGGCCACATGCTATGGGCTGCCAGTTGGCTGCCTTGCTCTGCCTCATTACTAGTTTTAAAAATCTTTAATTTTACACTGCAATATTCATGACTTATGCCCTGATTCTGCTCCCACTGAAGTTCAGAACAGCTTTATAATTGATTTCATACAAGCAGAATGAGGTCCTGAATCTTTTCCGTTGTAAATTCTGTTAGTCAGATGAATAGTTTTATAGTGTATGAATTATCCATTCAAATACACATTGGTTCCTCAAAGCAGTTTTATCCATTAAGCCATCTTTACTTACGAAGTTAGTGTAAGTTTCTTCTCACCCAAATTCTGATCTCACCCTAATCATCAGCAGTAGAAGAAAACATGGAGGGTAGAAGCTTAACTTTGACTAGATGCATTAACCTCTTTGAAATTTTAATTTGAACTGTTTAGTGATTATGTGCATAACCTCTCTCTGTTCCTTCTGTGCTGTACTGTTTTCTCATTTTTCAAAGCTTTATCCAAATTGCCTTCACATGAGTAGCTGGAGGGAAAACTTGTAATTACTCTCATCTTCGGATAATCCTACCTTTTTAAAGAAAATCACAACAGTTGCATCCCTCTTCTGTGTCTTGAGATAATGAAATGGAAGAATATACTCCAGAATTCTCCAGAAAGAGTGGTTGTGGCAGGCTGCAGCCCACCAGTTAGACATCTCCATGAGGTCCAGGCTCCTGAACATTTGCCAATAAGCATCAGACTTTAGTTTTTAAGGGAAAACTTATTCAGCTACTTGGGCAAGAGTAGTCAGACATTCTCTTCTATAAATCAAGGAACACCTAAGGTTAGACTCCTCAGGAAAAGCAACTGCACCGTTTGTTACACTCTTTATGATTCCCTGCAGTCCCCCACGTCTGCCCAAAAGTCCTCTGGCTTGTTGATCTCCTTCACACCAGATCCCTATTTATACAAATTTTTAAGAGTTTAATCCTGCAAGATTTGCATAACTTCAAAGCTGTCTGGTCTGAATGGTCTGAAAGTCCATTCAGCCCTGTTGATAAATAACAAATACTGCTAAACATGGTAGAGGTCTTCAGCTTTCAGTCTATATAACAAACTATGGAGAAAAAAAAAAAAAGGAGAAATAAGCTATGTCATTGGAGACACAGGGTTGTATCAACAATCAACGAGTAATACACTGCAGGTATGATAGCTAGCCCAGAACTGATGTGTCCCTGTAGGAAAACCAGTGTATTTCTTTCATAGGCCAGTTGCTGTGGAAGCAAGCAACCTTTTTCCCCTGCAGGAACCAGCTGCTGGAACAGCTGAATGGTAGCCACGTTTCTGTGCCATCCTGCTGCTGGGGAAGCAGTAAGCAGTACCTCCAAGGTGACAGATGCTCAGCAAGGGTGCTGTCTTGGTTTGGAAAGACAGGTGTCTGCTAGGGAAAGCTGGAGCTTCCCTTGCAATGGAGACTGTAAACCCCTCCCTCCAAATTATTATAATTTTGCAATTAAGTGGTCTTTCAGGCAAAGATATGGGAATAGAAATAGCAGCTCTTTACTAGGAATATTAAAAATACACATCTAGTAGTACAGAAGAAAAACCAAGTAAACAAGAAAAAATCCTAGAAACACTGACAGAATATGACCGGTCAGAGTGCAGGTAACATTACAATTAAGTCCTCCTGGAATGATAGATGTGGTTCTGATGGAGCACAGATGATCCTGTAGAAGGCTGTAGTCTCCTTCTGAAGGCCCCGTGACGATGAGATGAGTACAGTCTTCCTCTGGGAATCCAGTGGAAAACAGGCTGTTCTGGTGTTCTGAATGCCAGTTTTTATCCAGGTAAGAACGCTTGGCTCCTCCCACTGGGTGGAGCATCTCACAATGGGATGATGTAATTGTATCAGTCATGTGGTGAGCCTTAATGGCCCATTAACAGCAGATACCCCCTGGAGGGAGGGTGTGTTGTGGAAGAGATAAGAACACTGCCCCACCTGGTTTTAACAGCTGGCCCATTGACAGAAGGCACCTGCCCCCTCCCTCCTGGAGTTATGAGGAATACGTTATCCAAGGGATAAAGGGAAAAAAACCCCAAACCCTCCCCAACTGGTTTCAACAGATGGAAAATAGAAAACACATTTTTGGTTACATATTGCAGCACAAGACAGGTGCAGGGAGACTAGTCTAGGTTTGTCCGGAGGAGAGAAGTTCCTGGACAGTCTTGGCCATCTAGCCCTGGAGAGCAATCACTGGTCTCCCGTCCTTCCAGGGCAGCAGGCAGAGCCATGTTTCACAGAGCCACTGCCTGCAGAAGTCTAATAGCACCCATATTCTTTCTTTGAAGTTCTTAGCATGATAGCTCATGTTTGAAACTCGCAGAAGGACTGACGTTCAAGTCATTGCCTTTTTACAGCTCAATGACAGCTCCATTGGACTCAGTGATGCTCCCTTTCTACAGAAACAAAATCATGAAGGTTAGCATTAGTTTTCTCAAGTATCCCTGAAGCAAAATATTCCATCCTAATAAAAAAGATTATATATTTAATCCTTAAGGAAAATACACTGAGCCTTTTAAAATTTATAATGAGAATTTTCCCAGATAGAACATTACAAGGGTTTCAGGACAAAAGGTTTTCTATAAGTACATAAATTGCCATGTGGCATGTCCAAGGATTCTGATTCTGATTTAGCCTACTGTTTAACAGTGATACTGTCTGCTCATAACAGGGAAAAAAAATACTGTTTCTAGCCTCCGTCAATCAGTTAATTTCCATTTGTAAAAGGCAATTGATACATTTTGATGCTATCATGTTCAATTATATACACGGTATGTAACTGAATACAAACTTTGCATTCAGACTTTCCCTTGCAACCTGAGTGTTTCTGTGACAAACAAGCAAACATCCAAAGAACTTGATAAGAGTGCAGAGGGTGTTCGTTTTAATTACTGTTTTACTTGTCTCCTTGATCTCACTGAATAAAATAAAATTAACAATTCACTCTCTGTTATAGTTTAATTAACATGGACCCTAGAGTATCCACACATTTAAATTAGGTTCATCTCTTCATCACTTAACCACAGTTAGGCCTTAAGAGAACAGAGGATCTTCTGGTACAGCATTTTAGGCATGCTGACTTGGGAGGACTGCCTTCAGACTAGGTACCTAAACCAAGTCAGGTTTCCAGCTCTAAGCACTCTGCAACTACCGCAAATACTATAATCTGCTCTAAGCAATCTGTTTTTTAAGAACTGAGGGGCAGGGATCTTCACAACAGACTCCTCAAGATCATGCTAAATAAGCACATAAACACAGACACTAAGAGTAATAGATGTTCACATCTGGAAAAAGTGTCCAGTAAAGTGTTTTCGAGAAACACTCAGTAGAAAATTAATGAAAACAACTAGAAAATATAAGGTCTGGAACTCATCTGAGTGAGGGCATAGATCTGCTAATGAAAAGTACAGATGGCATAATATTAAAAGTCATTGTTAATAAAGAAATATTGAAATATCATGCAGAAATTGCTACATGACCTCAAGGGATAATTCAGGCTGATTAAATGAATTCATACAAGGTACAAAATAATGTAAATGTAAGAAATTCCCAGAACTTATTTTATAACCTCTCAGAAGATCATTTTGAAAACAAAAAGCATGTTAGCTAATGCCAGACTCTTTAATACCATCAATGAAACACAACCACTAAACAAAGCCTATTACGTTTCCTAGAATACAACAGAAAATATTTTGTGACAGACTTATTAGTGCCATTGTAACAGATATTAGCTGCAGCACTTCTTGAATTCTACCTACAGTATTGTCATGAATGTGAAGATTAATTTGGTGTATGAAAGGTACTGTGAAAGGCTGCCAGGATGCAGATAAGACTAAATGAGTCTGGACCACTTGATCTGCTATGCTGCAGGATGAGAAAAAAAGGCAACTGATGCCTGTCAATAGGTTGATAAACCAAAGTGAAAGACAAGAACAATTTGAGAGGGAAGATGAAGCTGTCATTGGGACATGGGTAAAATTGCCATGCATAAATGCAATTTTACCACAGGCAGTAATTTGTAAAACTATACCTAGTGCAGTGTGTAATCAAGCATCCTGATACCAGCAGAAAAAGTGGTGGCAATCAGATGAACTCCCCAGTGACTGGAAAAAAGGAAATATTGCACCCATACTTAAAAAAAGTAGAAATGAGCACCCTGGAAACCACTATTGTCTCAGCCTCCCTCTGTCACCTGTGTGCTTGGGAAGATGATGTAACAGATCCTCCTAGAAGCTGAGGTAAGCATGTGGAGGACAGGGATGTGGTTTGAGACAGCCAACACAGGAGCGATCCTGCCTGACCACCCGGTGGGCTTCTGTGGTGGAGTGCCTCCATCAATGGACAAGGGAAGGATTACAGATGTCATTTATCTGGATTTCAATAAATCCTTTAACATAATCCCTCATAATTGTCTTATCTCTAAATTGGATTTCACGGGTATACAGTTTGGTGGGTGAGAAATTGCTTGGGTGGAACATCCAGAGGGCAGTCATCAATGACTCAAAGCCCAGGTGGGGATTGAGTGACAAGTGGTGTCCTCAGGGGTCCATACTGGGACCAGGACTTTTTAATAAGCAGTGGGATCAAGTGGAACCTCAGCAAGTTTGAGGGCAACACCAAGCTGAGCACTGTAGCTAACACAGCTGAGGGACAGGATGCCATTCAGAGGGATCAAGACAAGTTAGAGATGTGGGCTCCTGTGAACCTCAGGAGGTCAAACAAGGCCAACTATGAGGTATTTCATGGGGATCAGGGCAACCCTTGGTAACAATATAGGGCGGGGATTGAAGGGATTGAGAAAAGCCCTGCTGAGAAGGACCTGCAGTACTGGTGGATGGGAAACTGGACATGACCCACCAATGTGCAGCCTGTACAACCAGATCTATCCTGGGCTGCAGCCAAAGCCACACAGCCAGCAGGGCAGGGGAGAAGATTCTGTCCCTCACCTTGACTCTGGTGAGACCCCACTTGGAGTGCTGCATCCAGCTCTGAAATCTTCAGCATGGGAAACACATGGACCTGCTGGTGTGGGTCTGGAGGACAACCATAAATATGATTACAGGTATGAAACTCCTCTCCTATGAGGAAAGACTGAGGTACTTTGGGTGCTTCAGTCTGGAAAAGAGAAGGCTCCAGGGAGACCTATTGCTCCAGTATTTAAGGGGGCTTATAAGAGAGATGAGGGAAGACAAACATTTTAGGAAGACCTGTTGTGATAGGACAAGGGATAATATTTTTAAACTAAAGGAGGGCAGATTCAGACTAGAAAAAAGAAAATATTTTTCATTATGAGGGTGGTGAAATGTTGAAAGATGAAAGAGAGGTGATAGACACCTCATGCCTGGAAACATTCAAGATCAGGCTGGACCAGGCTCTGAACAACCTGTGAACTCCACAGAGAACCTGAGGATCCTGGTGGACAGCAAGCTGTCCATGAGCCAGCAGTGTGCCATTGTGGCCACCAGTGGTGTTCCTCAGGGCGCAGTGTTGGGGCCAGTCCTGTTTACCATCTTGATTGATCATATGGATGAGAGGATCAAGGGTACCCTCAGAAAGTTTGCAGACTACTCCAAGTTGGGTGGGTAATTGATTTGCTGGAGGGCAGGAAGGCTCTGCAGAGGGATCTGGACAGGCTGGATCATTGGCTGAGGCCAATGGTGGGAGGTTCAACAAGGCCAAGAGCCAGGTCCTGCCCTGGGGCCACAACAACCCCAGGGAGAGCCACAGGTTGGGGAAGAGTGGCTGGAAAGTGCCCAGTAGAAAAGAATCTGGTGGTAGTTGCTGGACATGAGCCAGGGTGTGCCCAGGTAGCCAAGAAGGCCAATGGCATGCTGGCCTGGATCAGCAATGGTGTGGCCAGCAGGGCCAGGGCAGGGACTGTCCCCCTGTGCTGGGCACTGCTGAGGCCAAACCTCGAGTGCTGTGTCCAGTTCTGGGCCCTCAGTGCAAGAAAGACACTGAGGGGCTGGAGTGAGTCCAGAGAAGGGGAATGGAGCCGAGGAAGGGTCTGGAGTCAAAGTCCAATGAGAAGCAGCTGAGGGAGCTGGGGGTGTTTATCCTGGAGAAAAGGAAGCTCAGGGGTGACCTTATCACTCTCTAGAACTGCCTTGAAAGGACGCTGTAGCCAGGTGAGGGTCAGTCTCTTCTCCCAGGCAACCAGTGAGAGGACAAGAGGACATAGCCTCAAGCTACACCAGGTGAGGTCCATTTTGGACATGAGAAGGAATTTCAACAGTGTTGAACATGCTTCAGCACTGTTCTGAGTTATCTTATATACTGGAATCTGTCTGGTGAGAAAAATGGTTGGTGAAAGAGAATGAAATAGCACGTATAAGTTATAATGTCTCATCAGTAGTGATTATTCTTGTTTCATGAGTCCTTTAAAATCAAGCTCTGATGGTTCATAAATTGGATTTTCCCAGTTCATTCCTCATGCCTGAAATGCAACTGTCAGTGATGAGTTGAGCCAGGATAAAAAGATTAAGAGAGTTAACATTTGCTCCAAATTTTCCAATATTAATTGCTTAAAATAGCAATCTGTCACTACATACCTAAGCAAAAATGTTCTTCACTGGTGTTACAGCTGGGGATATTGGACACAACTACACATGCTGGATTCAGTCTCTGGAAATTAGTGAATCTTAGACAAACTCAGAGCAAGTAGATTTCATTTATTTATTAACTTTCTTGCTCATTAACTCTTGCCAGGATGAAAGGTTTATAAGGATGTACATAAACAGAGAGCTGATCTCATGCACCTATGAAGGCTCACCCCTGGGCAGGGGAGGACAGCTAAACCATTTATCACTGCCCAGTCAAGGTGGGGCTGTCCTGCAAAGCAAGTCCAGGAGATGGTCCATGGAGCTTCAGCGGATATCCTTGTCACAGTGGGGATCTGGGGAACTCCACTCACTGGGGTATAGAGGAAGTTTAGAACCACTGAGAAGAGGCTGTGTAAATCTGGCAGCCCAGAAGCCTGCTGCACCAAGATGGAGGCTGCAGTGGAAGTGGGGGTTACAGACTAAGCCCAAAGAGTGATTATCTGCAGGAAACTATTCTATTTAAACCAAAATTTTCTCAAAACTGAGCTTTGTTTCAACATTCTGACAACAGAAACTTTTTTAAGATAGAAAGTTGAAACTGTTGATGGCACTGAAATATTCCAGACTACAGACTTGCAGAAGGAAAATGTATGTGAAAAACTTAATTTTCTGTTACAAAAGTGCATAAACAGAGAAAGTTCCAGATATTCAATGTATTTCTTGAAGGTTTCCTTCAGTTATTGACATACCAAACATTCAAACACTGTCATGTCAGGGTGCCAAGAAGAAGCAGGGAAAGTCACTTTGGCCTGAAATTAGATAAAACATTTACAAAGCTAAATAAAACAATTTTATTCCTATAGGTCTTATTATAGTTTCCATCTACAGCTTTTTGTTCCTCAGTTTTGGTTTTCAAAATTTAAGGAGACTATTCCCATATTGTCTACTACCCACTGCGGTGTGATCTCTTAATTTGCATGAGTCAATCCTGATACAGTCTGGAATCTGTGACAGACTTAAGCAGCAGACAAACTCACTGTGGTTATGAGAAGCTTTTTTAGTTGAAAGAGCTCAGCTGATTGTTATAGTGCCTGTTAACTTTTAATATTGGTTTGGATAGACAGGTGTCTGCCAGGGAAAGCTGGAGCTTCCCTTGGAAAGGAGAATGTAAACCCCTCCCTCCAAATTATTATAATTTTACAATTAGAGGCTTTCAGGCAAAGATATAAGAATAGGAATAACAGTTCTTTACTAGGAATTATTAAAATACAAATGAAGTAGTACAAAAAAAACAAGCCAACAACAACAAAAAATTCCTAGAAACACTAACAGAGTCAGAATACAACCTGACAGCCTGTTGGTCAGGGTGTTGGAAGCAGTCCCATTAAGTCCTCCTGAAGTGACAGATGTGGTTCTGTTGGAGTACAGATGATCCTGTAGAAAGAGTCCACTGGTGGTGAGAAGGCTCTGGCCTTCCTCTGGGAAATCCAGTGGAAAACAGGCTGTCCTAGTGTTCTGAATGCCAGTTTTTATCCAGGTAAGACTGCTTGGCTCTTCCCACTGTGTGGAGCATCTCACAATGGGATGATGTAATGTTTTCAGTCATGTGGTGAGCCTTGATGGCCCATTAACAGCAGATATCCCCTGGAGGGAGGGTGTGTTGTGGAAGAGATAAGAACACTGCCCCACCTGGTTTTAACAGCTGGCCCATTGACAGAAGGCACCTGCCCCCTCCCTCCTGGAGTTATGAGGAATACGTTATCCAAGGGATAAAGGGAAAAAAAACCCAAACCCTCCCCAACTGGTTTCAACAGATGGAAAATAGAAAACACATTTTTGGTTACATATTGCAACCCAAGAAAATCAGAGTACTGCCATAAGATAGAGGTAGAGCCTGGGTGTTGTGGGAGCTGCAGCTAGTACTCTAGGCCTTGCACTGTTACAACACAGATATGACAGGTTGAAACAGTGCAAGCAGAAAAAAAACACAATTGAAAGGAAGTATTTCATCTTCCATGCTCAGCAGCAACAAGAGCCCCAGCCCCCACTGTTCAAGTTTGAAGGACATTGGCAAATCTCCTGCACACTACAGAATGTTCATACAGTGACTAGTCAAGGGCACTCAAATGGCCACCTTACATTTCTAATTGCCTGTTTGGGTAGCCAAAATATATTTTGCCCATGCTATCACACTAGATGTGCATGCAAATCCTGACATATGCAGCACTTAAACTGTACACAAAACTTTGAAGGTGCAGAGCAAGGAACAGCAAGGGCTGCTGTAGGCAAGCAAGAGCCCAGGTTAAGCCTAGCACATCACACACCATTGTCCTTGAGGCACAGTCCCACAGAGGCTGTCACATCCTGTGGAGCCAGCTGCTAGCGAGAGGGTCCACCCACTGTCCCAGACACAGCAGGGAGCTCAGTCAGCAGCAAAAGAGATGGTGCCATGGATATGACTGGAGGCAAGTCTGCAACAATGGACCCAAAGTCCATCCTGCCAACATGGCCAAAGGCAGGACTGGAGACAAGCTACAATATATGGCTGTGGTCCATTCAGGAAACACATTACTTAGAAGTACATCTAAGGCACATGCAGGAGACCGAGCTGGAAAAATGGGTATCCCTAACTCAGCTCAGGCACAGACTGCATTCCCAGGCCCAAGCCCAAAAGAGACTCCAACACCCAGGCACACGGGGCAAGTTCTGTGGTGAAGGCTCAGACAAGGCTCCCCTCAGGGTTATTAGCACATAAATAGAGCCTGCCCCTTCTTTATGCTTGTGTGGAACCGCAAAAAGACATTAGGTTTTATTCCTGTGCATTTTTTAATAGGCAAATGCCTTGTGAACTCTGATATTGGGCCAAAAATATATCAAGACTTCTCTATATTTTGAGCCTTACACAAAGGTATTAAACGAGTAGATTTCTTATGACAACTAGGCAGATTACTGTGAGCATGTCAGATCTTTTGTGTTTGATTTTGTCTCAATTACCTGGTCTCATGTCAGGACATCTGCAACTCTCAGATCTTTAATGAAGTGCAGTGAAGTAGCCTCCATCTAGGGTTTCTCAAGACATCTCCCTTTCCCTTTTTTCGCTGGCATCCTATGAGGGACCATGGCCATGGCTAGAGCAGGAGAGGGTCTAATGTGGTGCTAGTGGTGTCTAGTGTCTAGTGGTGCTTCCACTGGGGAGACAAGGAGTACAGCACACAGCAGAGCTTTGGGTGCAGAGAAACTCTCATAAGCAATACAGCCCCTACCCATGGCAACAGTCACTGCCCCTCCAAATTCTAGGAACAGGAGAATTTGGCAGGACTCACAGGTCAGCAGCATGGATTACTGTTTTTTTACACAGATTTTCCATTCCTTTTGCAGTGACTTTAAATTTCGGTAAAATAGCAAGGCAACCCTAGCAGCAAAATGTTCTAATCTTCTCAGTCATGGGCAGTGTTAAGCTCTGGCAGACACTTGGGCATCACTACAGTCTGTTTTATGGATGGTGCTTAACAAGCTATTTGCAGCTTCCTAGTTACCTTCAGCATGTTACATGCTGCTTCAAACTGAAGCTGTGAGAGCCAGAATTACTGACAGGTTTGTTCACTGCTCTTACCATCAGTTTGCAGAGATTATAAGCCTGTCAGAAAGATACTGTTGGAGATTTAAGGGATTGCTTTCTAGAGTCATTCTGAAGTGACAGTTAATGTGTAGAGAGCTTTCCATCATACTCTCCAATCCAAAAAAAATCTTATGTACAGTAAGATAGGCTGTAAATGCAAAAAAAGAAAGATGAAACATATTCAACATGGGAAGATAGATTGATATTATACACTTTCACTAATACATTTATCGGTTTTGATGCTACAGCATTTCCTGTCATTCCCTTCCTCTTGTGAGTCGTATAGAGAGGAATCGTCCAGCAGTCTGGGAAAGCATCGCACATATATAAGAGTACCAGTCTTGTGGATCTAGCTTATGCTGGCTATAGCAAGGAAAATCCAACATATATTTCAGAATCATCCTGTAGTTTGTTGCACTGCGTTCCTGGTTATGCAGAAATACAAGCATGACCCATGAATGATGAGCCAGAGGCTCCTTTGATAGCAAGATTTAGCAGCAGGAAATAAGCAAGACAAATACTGGTTTTAGCTAAGCAGTAATGTAACTGGTGTTTAGGTTGATCTAAGTTTTAATGGTGACTTTCTCTATGGTAATAGGCACCTAAAAGCCTCTTTTATTTACATGTTGGAAGCTAAAAAAATAATTAAATAATAGAACAGATAAAACTCGAGTTTTATCAAATAGAAAATCACTACCTAAAAAATGGCCTGGTTTTCTGGCATTTTCCACATACCAAAAACCTTCATTTTAGAGTTAGGTTTCCATAAGAAGAAAAGTGCTGTTGTTAATCTGTTTTAGAACACAATTCTGGCAGCTTCACAGTATGTTTTATATGAAGGGGTATGAGGCATTAAATAACAGTAGTATCATTTTTTTTCATGAGCTGACACTCTTTGGATGAAAAAAATTCAGCTGTAGGTGTGTGACTGTCTTGATCTATTGTTCCACCACAGCAAAGGGCAGTCAGCCATCAAGAAGCCAATGGATTAGAACAGGAATTAATTCCTTAATGCCAAACCAGATAAAAGTCTTAAACAGCAAGGTACCTCACACCCTTTGTATGAAATCACAGTGCTCACAATTCATTCTAAGAATAATGAATAAGACCAACTTTTTGGATTAGAACATCTATTTGGGGGGCTAAAGGATTCTCTTGGAATGAAAGGGCATCAGGACAAGGGAGGAGTTGCTCAGAAAAAGGCTTAGGGTTTGAGCTGAGTGGATCTGAAGAGTGTCTTCAGGAGAGACTAGGTTTTATCCAAACACCTGGTCTTCTGAGATATGTATTTATTCACTTTCCTGTCCAGAGAGGACCTGTGCTTTTAATCTTGCTTTGTTGCCTGCACAGACAATTTCATTTAATTGGTGTTGTGTTTTCCTTTTGATAGCTGTGCTGCTTTGGGAGGTAGTCTTAGTTTTATGCACATAATTCTCAGCACCACCACCTTCTGAAGTTACTGAGTACACATAGCCTTTTTCTTTATTGCTCTTTTCAGAGTTTTCTTTCATTGTATATTGGAGTTAGTGACAGCTGCACCTTTTTTATCCCCCTTTTTGAGTTCATATTTTGTTCAAAAAAAGTATTGATGAGGACTGTTACTTTTTTTCTTTTGTTTACTGAATTTTTCTGTGTGTGTGATAAAGCTTTGTGTGTTTTAATATAAAGTGGATAAGTACACATATTGAAGTTGAAGTTAGCAAAAACCTCTGAGGTGATGAGGTCAACCTGCAGCTTGATCTCCCATGGAGCTACTGATAGTAAAAAATGAGCATTTTAATTACTTCTGGTTTTCCTGCCCCTGCATGTTTCCCTATCAAATTAATTCGCATACAGAAGATAGCATTATCAGGTGTTAATTATTTGAAGAGTAGCACAGGGACAGTCAGGCAGACTTGAAAGGCCAAACAGTCATATGTATGCACAAAAAACTTTGAATGAGAGATATATATTTCTATTCTTGACTTAATGGTCATGTTTGAGCCACAGTATGTGTGTAATCTGCACATCTTAAAAAGTATGAAAAAGCAAGCTTGCAATTTTAAGAAAACTAAGTTTTAAAATCTTCCTTGCAAGAGAATGTTGTTGAACTCTAAATATTCTTCCTATCATATATCTCAAGGGAATACTTTGAGCTGTCTGATTTCTAAAACACAAATTAGGAGAAAAAGCACCCAGTGCTCTTTTTTCACTCTCCCACTCCTTCCATCGATGCATCCTACAGATCTTAAGCTTTAAACAGGCCATATGTTATTCAGTGTCAGTAAATATTTATGCTGTTTTCTCTTGATGTTTCTAAATGAATTTGTAATCCCAAAGTCCACACCTATAAGTAATTAGGGAATCTAGGTTCATCTCTTCCAGTTTACTTCTATCTTTGAATAAAATTTACACATTATTGTACACTACAACGTGATATTTATTAGAATTAAGCAAGATGATTAAACATATAGATTATCCCTCAAGCTCTAATCAGACACCTCCTCTTCAAAATGCATGTTTTTATGACTCAGCTTCAAGTCTAAGTGAACAACACACACAACACTGAGTTTCTGAAATTCTTTGTGCTCCTGCAGCTAATGGAAACTCAAGTATTATCTGCTATGCATAAAAATGTGAATAAATTGCCACAGCTCAACCTCTTCTCACTAGGTTTGTGTAATTACCTTCCCAATAAGTCAGTATAAGGCACTGCTAAAGAAAGCTGTATTACATATTATTTATGGGCATAATAAGTACACATGAGGCTTTGCTGTAGATGGAAAATGGAAGTCAAATACAATAAGCCTTTCCCTTCGATTTAGGGATAAAGCTTGTATAGCACAGTCTCTCTAATAATGGGGCAGAACAAGCAAGTTCAATGATAATGGGTCTCTTTATGAAACACATGGATTTTCATGAGTATTTTTGATGGAATAGCAGGCTGTTTTACATGGCAGGAAACCTCAACCACAAAAAAGTCATAAGTGAAGCAGTTAAAGGCTTGTAAAAGGTTTAATGCAAAGTTATGTGAAGTAAAAAGTAGTGTCATGGGTTTACCAATTATTAGAATGGGCTTTAAAAAGCAAACAAAGGGGAGTGAAGAGGAAGCAGGAGACTTTGTGTCATCCAACCTCATCTACATAGAGATACAGGTCCTTTACTGATCCTCAGTGGAATAATGACATCAACAATGTTTGATTGGAACAACCTTGTTACAATTAAAATTTTATTTCAACATGGACTGTCTGCAGAGGGGGTCATTTCACAAAACTGATATCCAAGACTTTCTGCAGGCCAGGTCAATCATCAAGAAGAATACTCTTCATTAAGTAATATTTTAAAAAGGATAGCAAAAAATTAAACTGCTGTATGTGCTGATTTGAATGTAAACTGGCTGGAAAAAAGGAACCCCACTCAATTACCTTAAAAGAGGTTTCATGTCAGAGTTACAATTTAATAGAAAGATTACAATAAATGCAATGATACACAGAAAACTGGCTTAAACAAACCTGACACCGTGTTGGTCAGTGATAGTCACAGTCCTATCAAGTGGTGGTTGCAGTCCTGTTGAAGTGACGGTCACAGTCTTGTCAAAAGCATCAGTCCTGGGGAAGTTTTGATCCTTCACCAGATATGTCATTGTGCCAAGTCCCCAGATCCACAGATTTATAGCTCAGGTTCAGGTGGGAATGCTCAATATCTCCCCCAGAGCGGGGAGTTTCACAATGGAATGATGGAATACTGTGAGTCATGGGATATTTGGAAGTCCTTGATGGTTGATGTCCTTGCATCTGCCTCTTCTGCTGGTGTCATTGAGTCCACTATGGCCCAAGAGCAGAGATGACCCCTCAGAATGGATGTTACTGGGCTGGTGCCTCCTCAGAGGGAGTTACCACAGCCGGGTCATAGGTGTGAAGAAAAAGAAACAGCACCCTGCCTTGCAGGATTGCCTCTTTTTACTCATCTCGTTTAACACCCAGCCTGCAGCCTGAGGTGTCTGGCGTGCACAGGGGGCTCCTGCAAACGACCCATCATTAACAGTTCATTAGAAATGAAGTAGAGGGGTATGGGATACACAGTGTGGTTACACCCACATAGTCCTACACTGGCATCCTATTGCTGTAACCAGGGCACTGAAGGACACTTAGACACTACAGGACACTGTAACCAGGCCTTAAGAATTGAAAAATAGCATGGGAGAACTTGAGGTCAGCTGCATTCTCCCAAGCTGTAGACAAAGATTCCCAATATTACCTCTCGAGGCAGTGCCAGTGCATACTACTCTGTGTCCTGAGATGCTAAGGCCACCTGCCTCTCCTGCCTTCAGCCTGGTGCTTTTGTGTTGAAGAAAGAGCTGATTACCTCAGAATAGAATTTACCAAATTCCAGACCTGGATATCATAGGAGGACTCTGTGTACTTTTCCAACAGGGTCTAAAACATTGTAAAACATGTTTAGTCAGGTTTCTCTTCTGAAGGACACACGTATTAATCTCATGTTATGGCAGAAGAGTGCAAACATGGCCATGAAACACAAAAAGAAGCTTAGGCAATTGCCTAACCTGTCCAGGGCCACCCTTATAGCAATTTGTATTGCTCTACAAAGACCTCCCTGAAACCCCAGTGGTACTCCAGACGTGAGTCCAAGCTGAAATTCCCCATCAACCTTAAATCAGGATGGGAGCAAGGGCCAGGAGCAAACCCAGGAACAAACCCAAAGAAAAACCTGACTTTTCTGCTGCTGATTTGCTTCATCTGTTATTTGCATGACAAAAGAAGCCTCTACAGAGCTGCTTGGTATGACTTGACAGTGGGAGACATGGTTGTGATGGATCCTGCCACCAGTGGTGTCAGAGGACTTTGGGATAGCATTTGCACAAGAGATTGGAAAAATAAGCAAATAAATGGCACTGATTAGCTCATGATCTGTTGCTGGATCCCTGTTTAAAATGCTGGTCCACCTTTCAAATTCTTCCCTTGTGTGCTGCATTTCATTTTGCTTAATAAATGAGAAGTGTTTCAAGATACTGCTCAAGAGCTTTTTCTCAGCAAGCTAAATGCATTTTGCTGGTGATTGAGAAAGCCTGTTCCAGTCTCTGGCAGGAAATGACCAGGGCTGTTAGGTCAGACTGGGTAGAAAAGAATGACAGTCTCCTCATATTCAATCAGCCCCCAATTACAGTTTATCAGCAAGAGAGCAGATCAGAAATGAGTTTGGTTACAATTGGAACTCTCTGCATCCAGCCATATGAGGCTTGGTGCTCCATATCTAATAAATAGCACTTGGTATTTAGTTCCCCTGGAACAGTTTATCTATCTGATCTGTCTGCTTCTTCTTATGATTCAAGGTTTCTTAAAATGAGAAACAAATATCAAAATATCCAGCCATTGAGAAATATTTTGTTTGTTTGAAGTTTCAAGCAAAAATTGAAACTTCATTCTTTTACATTTATCCAAAAATTTACCTAATTTATTTCTCTTGACAGGTCAATTTAGTCTGTGATGAATCTGTCATATTTTGAAAGCTAAATAGTTCCAGACTCGGCTAAAACTATGAAACTTGACACAATAAGACTTTTTTTTTCTTGAAAACACTTACTATGTAAGCGAAATCAGATACTGTGGTATGTCTGTCTACTTCATTGAGTATTTCTCTAAGAATATTTTGCTTTCCTAAATAAACTAAATTTCTTTTCTCCCTTCCTGAAACAGTTTTAAAGCCTACAAGCTAAGAACAGTTTATGTTTTGGAATAAATGTCCTTATTTCTCTTGAAGTAAGACTGCAAAAAGTTTAAAATTCTCTACTACTAAGGTGCAGGAAATCTTTATTTTTTCTGTTAATCACACATCAGTAAAAGCCTACCTTAGTAATCAAAAAGCCACCTATTTTAGCTGCTAATGGAAAATTGTCAGCACTAGCAAAAGTTTTACTCCTTGCTTTATGCAACAGTGATACAGAGGTGCACATAACTGACAGGAACACACCCCAAAGAGAGTCCAAAATGTACAAGAAAGACTACAGAATTTTAGAGACTTAAGTAGCAGTGTGGTTTTTTTCTCTTAATCCCATAGTTATGGACTACCTACCTAAAAGTGATGAAGTAGAGGCCAAAAGAAAGTGTATTTACTCAATTAACTGATGTTTCAGACATGCTTCGTATGGGTATACACATGCATGTGGTCTTTACTTAAATATGTGTATGCAAAAAAGAATAAAATGGAGGTAGTTTTGTATAAATCTATTCCATTGCCTTTTATAAATAATACGGGAAATGCATAAGGGCAAAATATCATTTACTGTGTGTTATTCTGTAAACCTATATTGTCTAAAATATAGTATTATTTTAAACTTTCCTTTCTGTACTCCTTGCAAGTATCCAAGGGGGAAAAATGGTTCAAGAAAGGAATTTGTCTAGTGACTTAAAGTTTACTTCAGAATCTGGTCTCGTCTGTGGAGAAGAGAAAAACTAAAAATACCAACCTTCCCAACATGAACCATTCTTTAGTTTTGTGACCATAATGGCAGCAATTTTTCTAGAAATGGAGAATGTCTAGAATATAAATACAAAAGCTGACATGTCCACTGAGTCTTGTGGGTGCAGCAATCAAGGTACTTGATGCCAAGGGTCATCAGTCAGTTCTCAGACAGAAGGCAGGGTCTCAGGAAGGATGCTGCTGGTGCATCTCTAAGTTTCCCAGTGTTCAGCATCTGACAGGCCAGGAGGAAATTTCAATATTCAGAATTCAGATCCTGCAGCAACAATCATAGCATTTATCAGTCCTGAGCACAGGTCTTCCTCCATATCACGAACTGTCACAACTCCACTGCAACTAATGAAAATGTGCCAAATTCCACCAACTGAAGGGTCTATTCTGGGTTTTGATGTAGGGAAAATGAGGAACTAAAAACTAGCAAATTTCAGTTAAAGGATTGTGCCAAGTTTGTATCATATGTTTTTTCTGAAAGAACTGTAGGTGTGCTTGCACAAATGGACCTTTTCTTAGAAATATTGAATTCATTTTTGGGTGCAGAATATGCTCACAGACCATTAATTGGAACATCTTCTATTCCATGTATTTTACTCCTCCCTCAGGCTCAGAGGGAGACAACTGCTGTACTGTCCTTGACACAAGGGTTTCCCAACCCTTTGTCTGGTCACAAAGAGTGGAACAGGCTCCTTCTATCACTTTGAAGCTCACATGGGGCCCTGATGGATGTGGTTCAGGGTAAGTTTAGAAGGTGGAAGTCAAGGAGAGCTCTGAATTTTCTTTTTAAAATAAATCACTGCCATTTTGACACCACTCTCTTTGAATGGCATAAATATTTGTGTTGTTGTTTCTGAAAGGGGACAGAAGTCCCCACGCTGGATGGTAGAGAGATGAGACAATTTGATGATTGTAATTTCCTCTTTGTTTTTTTGTTGTGGTTTTGTTTGTTTCTTTGTTTGTTTTGCAACACTTGCAACACTCAAGCAATGAGTGTTTTGAATTTTCCATGTAAATGCTGATGCTAACTGCTGACCTCCACTTGAAAAAGAAGAGAGTTTTATTCCCCTGGACTGTAGAGTTAATGCAGCTGGAGTTTTTCAAAAGTACCATTAGCAGGGATTGGACACCTCAGTTTTTAAATCAAATCTTGGTCTGCATGTCAGAGAAAGATGCAAAGCTCCATTACTCAAAGCTGTGCAGTTGTCCTTTGATCTATCACTGGTAATTTAATACAGAGCTTTGCTGGCTGTGAATCTTTTTCTATTCCTGTTTCTGTTCTAAATGGCTTCTTGCTTCTGAGTGTTATATGTATTTTGGTAGAGCTCTCCCTGAGCTATGGGGCTGTAGAGAGCAAATTCAATGAGAGCAGAGAGTTGATTTGCTAACATAATGATTGCAGCTGCAGTTAAATGAAAGCTGCCATAACAATGCAGCAGCAATACTTCAATGATCACTCCTCAAAGGGAGGAAACAAAAACATGACTAATTTTGATCTGGATGCTTTTCACTTCTGACTGAGGAAAAATCATGCACCAATATATAGAAGTGACTTTAAAACATCCCTCAGCAATGGTGCTGGTGAGGAACTTCCACTGCTTACTTGCATGGCAACTTGAAAAAGCAGCTCCCTGATATTACTATTCCATGCCCCATTTCAAATCACATTTATGCATGGTGAAGTCATGCTCACCACAGATCCTCATGGCAATTGCATCCTTGACTTCTAGAAGGGCAGATTGTATTTTTTGTCCTTCCTGACCCTTCACAGTCCATGAGAATTTTACTTAAAGAAGGTCGTAGAAAGGTCCCAAATTGTGCCAGGCTCCAAATTGTGCATTTGTCCCAGTGCTTGAGTGCTCAGGTCATGGACAGGCTGCAGGACTGTAATGCAGTAATGCAGACTGGGACCAATACCTTGGAGAGTGTGGACATCAGTGAGTACCCAACTCATTGCTGTACACTTGGGCAATGCCTTTCCTTTCCTATGTTTCCCCTCCACCAGACTTCAAATCCTTCCTCTTGCTTCCCACACCGGAAAAAAAAAAAAAATCTGAAGTAAATAAGAGAAAAAGAGGCAGGCAAATATCAGCCTGGAAAGCAGTAGGGAAAAATTAATTATCCAAGCTGAAGCACTGCCATATGTGCAACAACTGGTTTAAAATACAAAAAAATATGCAGATAGATCAGGAATACACATCTGACTTCTGCAGGGTGAGTGTTGATTTAGAAAATGAACCTCACAGTTACAGTTACCAATGTTTGTTCAGCAGGTTCAGACAGGGCTGAAAGAAGCCCAGAACAGCTCAGACACCTGAGAATGTTCTGCTTCTGAGTAACCTAAGCCCATAATTGTTTTCCTTTAATTTTTCATAGAATAAATATTAAAACCAGCAGATACAAGCTGTTCATGAAGCAAAGTTGCCTCTAGGAAGTGCAGTCTGTTGTGACTGCTGTAGTGTGGAAGGAGCAGGGTCTCTCCTGGGCAGGTGCACAGAGCTGATTGTGGCCCTTTGGACTCAGTGGGATGCTTCTAGCAAGACCAGGGAGCTCTGGAAACCTTCTCCTGTTACTGTTTTGGTTTTTTTATTTTTGTTGAGGTTAAGAGAAAAGATATGGGAGATGTAGATTTTGATTTTGGATTTGGTTGTTTATTATATTTTATTTATTTATAGTATTTATAATCTTACGAGGTGTGAGCTGTAACTAGCAAGTTAGAGAAAGGAGGTAAAATGGAGTGCTTTTAAATTTTTAAAGGTTATTTAAGTGATTTTTTTAATAATGAGATGATACTTACATTATTTATACTTTTGACTTAATAATGATTACTTAAGGCTCATAATGTGGAATTTCTTACTTAATTACAGAAAACTACTTAAGAAGAAGAAGGAAGAAGAAGGTGAAGAAAAAGGACTTAGACAACACTTAACTTTTTTTTATTTTGATTTATATACATTACTGTATACTAAAATTCTAAAATTTAGGTTTCTAGAATTCTAACATTCTCCCAACCATCTTCCAAGGCACAGTCAGTGAGTTACTGTTCTCTAAGGTGGCTCTTTGTGTTGGCACAAAGCTGAGCACAGACTCTAAAGGACTTTGGCAGTCACAGACAGCACAGAGATGGGTGGTGCTGTCAGTGAGACGTGCCCACCTCTCTGGCCCAAAAATCATATCTTTGTAGAAAAATGTGGTCTTCCTGCCGTGTAAAACCTAAACAAGAGTCAGGCATTGCCATCTACAAGACACAATAAGGCACAAGCAGAAATACACAGACCTTTTGAAGGAAACATTTTGGCTGCTTGAGAAAAATGCCACTCTGCTATGAACCCCTTTCAGTGTGCTGGGGTGAGAAATCCATGGTGGACAGAGTTCCTGCTTCTTCTACTTTTTGCCTTCTTATCCTTTCCTCGGTCACATGTGGGGAGTCACCCTGTACAGCTTTAATTTCTTGTGTTTATGTCCACATCTTCTTTGAAGTCCCCGTGAAGCCCGTGCTTCATTCCCTTGCCTGTATCATCTCTGTGAATTCCTCTTTACTTTCTGCATCCATCCAGGCCTGGAGGTCTTCTGGTTTGGATATCTCGCAAGCTAGAATGATGGATATGGCATTTGTAACTAGAATAGCAGGATTTTCATTACCTTATTTTGCCTTGAAAATAGAAAGGAGATTTTTTTTTACAGAGTTTTAATGTCATGTTCCAGACAAACCACTGAGTACTAAACCACTGAGTACTTTGGTAAGACATGCCAGTAAAAGTGTCCCATTGGCATTGAAAATGTCACTTTCTGCACTGTATTCATAGATTAAATTAAAAATATTGATCAGATACTATGAGAAATAAACCACCTACATCTTACTAAATCTAATTAAAAACATAATCAACATAGGCTTGAAGAATTCAGTCTTACCACACTGACGGAAATTTCTTGCAAACAATCTACAGCCACGGGTTGTGGAAGTGCTAAATTCTAAGCTTTTGAGGACATTAATGTCTAGTTCTACAAGTTCAAAGCAGATTTTATTTATTTTAAAGTACATTTCAAGAGATGGGTCATTTAAAATTGAGAACTTTTTAAGAGATAAGGGAAGAAAATTCAGCACACTTTCCTCCTATACTGCATGACTAAGATGATGAGGAATTGTATTGTCCAATCCAAAAACTTGACATATGGATTGACTGGAAGTGCTTAGTTGACATATGTAATTTTCCTTGTAGAATAAGTTGATTAATTTTAAAAGCAAAACATTTTGATTACTTCATAGATATCAAACTGCACATAAATTGTATGAAGTATCAATGTTTAGGAGGATTATTTTACAAAAATGGTTTATATTATTTAAATTAAAAAAAATCTGAAATATATATTTGGAAGGTTAGACATTATTATAGCAATTTTTAGCATTTATACTTGTTTATTTTTCAGTCATGGTTTAAAATGAATTGAATTGAATTAGCTTGAATGTCCCATCCATTTGCTCTCAACTAGCTCATAACTGAGCCTAAGCTTCAGAAATGTATACACCCATCAAAAGTGAACCACTTATGGCAGACAGAACTTTCCAAATGTCCCTTTCTCTTCAACCCCTTTTCTTCTAGAAAGAGCTCACTTAGTGGAATAATTTCTGAGAATATCTGTTGATATTTTTTTTCTTTTTGAACATATTTCTATATCAAAAAAAATCGGTCTCGTTCCCCCTCCAATTAATTTTAAATCCTTTTCTTCGTGGATCACTACTCACTATTCAAGAGGCAACAAAGCTCCACCTCCTCTCCGAATTTTCTAAGTGATTCTTCATTTTTGTCAGCAAACAAAGGTTTTGGGTATCATATTTCTGCAACAGAATATAGATTGCTAAGAAACTGATTTCAAAAAGGAAAAATGAGGTCATGTATCATTATTCTGCTTGACTTTTTGAGTCTTATCTCAAAAGCTACTGCATTATGTTCTCAGTCCTCTAGGAATCACTGGTTGTTAACCATAAATTGCCCTTATATTTATAAGCTTTGCACTAAACATAAAGTGCCTCTTTTTTTTCCTTTTGGCATAATCTTTCCCTCCTTGATTTCAGCCTTTCAAAACAAAACCAAAATTACCTAAGTATTCCCATCTATTATGTGATTCATTATACATATATTGCTAAGATTTTTCCTAAATGACTAAAGAACCCATAGCTATTTAAGACATATATAATTGGACGTGTCAGTTATGGCCATTTAATGATATACGTGTCCTTTATATATCTCTTTATAGATAAACAAATGAAAGCCACTAGCCTAAATTAAGATTTTCTTCTACCTAGTCTCACTCCTGCAGGTACAACTATGCTTTATAGCTGGCTTGCCAAAACCTAGCACAGAACATGCTGCCATAGCATTATAACTGTTTACCCAGCAAGAATTTTCAAACCCTTTTTGTATAATCTATAATTTTTATAGATTGACTGGGGCAGGAGGGGGAAGCTAACCTTAGATCCCAGAAAGGAAAATAATTAGTAGTGTCTTAAATATCTCTATCCAAAATATAGCTAAAATTTACTGCATGGTTCAAAAGTCTCTCTTTCTACTAAAACTGATGAAGTCCAGATTGCTGGTTAAAGTGAGAAGGCAAGTGTGTGAGGTCATCTTGAGGGGCAATGGGCAAAAACTGGAGCACAGAAGTTCCACCTGAGCATGAGGGAGAACTTCTTTAGTGTGCAGATGAGCATGCATAAGAACAGATTGCCCAGAGATGTTGTGGAATCTCCTTCACAGGAAATATTCAAGAGCTGCCTGGACACAATCCTGTGCTCCCTGCTTGAGCAGGGAGGTTGGATCAGATGACCCACTATGGTCCCCTCCAACCTGACCCATCCTGTGATTCTGTGAATAGGTTCTATAGTAAAATCCATCCATGTTGGGCTGTGCAAAAGATGCCCAGCTGGAGCCCAAAGGTGTGCCTGCATTTCTCAGGGGTTATGTCAGACAGTTCCTGTTAAATGTTTTGCAAAACTTCTCTTTAACTTGGTCTGTTGGCCTGCATCCAAGCACCAGACTTCTTATGGATTTGGGCAAGAGAAAAAGGAGAAGCAAAGGGATAAGAGCACGAGGCTAATTCTTCCATAGAAAATATTGAAGGAGACAAGCAGTAGTAGATGTAAACAAAAATATTTGAGACAGGAGATTTTTAAATTAATTGTTTATTGTTTTTTAAATGTCAGATATGCAGATAGCAGACCTTTGCTTTACTTCCATAAACCATATTTTCAGTATATACTCAGAGAAATTAAGGCACAAATCCTCAAGTGGAAAATCTCTTCAATTTCTGGGCCACAAAGCCTAGGGAAAAGTTCCTAGTTCTCCCACTGAAGTCATGTATGATTTGCTGATTTTTTAATATTGGATGAGATACCTGAATACACAAATGCTAGCAGGACTAAACAACAGATGTGGATGTAAATGGCCATTTATGGTGCTGTTTTGTTTCAAGCAAGTTAATGTGGCTTACAGCAATGACCTGAGCATTTCTAATCAGCTACAGGGAAGTCTAACTCATCTGGACAACATCTGCTCACTTTTGTTTCTATTCAAAAACAAAATTGTATGAGAATAAACCACTCCAACCCAAGACAAGACAAATGTCTATGTCTAAATCTGATTGCAACATTTCTAATATTGTCTTCTAGTGTTTGTTGACTTACAGCAATGCATATCAATGTAACAGTTGAACACCAGGTAAAATCCCTGGTCTTCCCAAGGCCACCTGCCTTTCCAAAAAAAGTCCATCATCTGACCCAAGCAGCTGCACAAGGGATCAGCAGTTGCTGGGGGCAGCCAGCAGATGCCTGGGGTCACAAACAACAAGCCCATGCACTGTTGTCTTTGCACAAAGTTCCTCTGAAATGGAAATATTTTAAAAAGAAGGTGAAAAAAGGTCATTTTTCTTCAGCAGTTCTTTTAACAATCGTGAATCATCCTGGTCACCAATTTTACAGCAGCTGCAGTGTATGAAACTAATTTGTTTGCTCATGTCACCACCACATAACTGCACTGTGAGAATTACATACTTTGTACTGGTTATGTCAGATTTTTTCCTGACAATAGTCAGTTCTATTTGTATCCTGCAAAGTGAGTAAGCTACCACACTGTACATAACCTGGCATCATTAAATCAGGTTTATTGTCTTCACGCCAACAATAATCTCCTGTGACATCAGAGACTATAACTATGTTGCTAGATGAGTTTAATCTGCTATATTAAATGCTGCTGATTTTCCCATTTGTTCCACACTTTTTTCACATCAGAGGAATTGCTTCATTTTGCCAGCTAATGCTTATGGCAGACAGCAGTTAAGTTCATTCAGGAGAAACAAGTCAAAATACGTCTGTATTCTGTATTCAGAAATCAACAGAGAGATTTGATCCTATTAAATTTTAATGATTAATCCTGATGGCCACACATTTCTGAAAGCCAAAGTAATACATTTGTGAGTGCACCAAAAGAAAAAAAAACCAAACCAAACATAGCACTAAAAATCTTTTAAAAAAAAGAAAAAACCCCTTAAAACCCCACATACAAAAAAAAAAAAAAAAAGAAAAAAAAAGAAAAAGAAAAAGAAAAAGAAAAAGAAAAAGAAAAAGAAAAAGAAAAAACCAACTCCACACACCAACCAAAACCACACAAGCAGAAAAAACCCCTCACAATTTATCAATCAATCTAGTGAATCACTGGAGGGCCATATATTATTAAATGCTACAACTGTAGAATATTATGAAAACACACAAACGTCCCTGTGAATAGGATAGGAATAAAATTGGATGAGATGAAAAGTAACAAAAATTGAAAGTAAGCCAGCTTATGTTTGGTTGAAAATTAACATATGTGACCAGTGGAAAAACAATATGTGGATTTTTTTTTCCAAGTAGTAAGAAGCATCTCAGGATATTTTTAAAAAGTCTTAGGTAGTCCTTTGATTGATAAAATCTGTGGAATTCCAGCAGATACCAGAGACTCAAGGTGAGCAGTACAAACACACAGATAAAGAGTAACTGACTGGGTATGCTCAGGTCCTCGCTCTGTTCAATTCTCACTGCACCTGCCAACCTGCCGCAGAGGCTCAGTGTTGGGGTGAGAGGCATGCATTAAATGGCAGACTGCTAAATATAGAGCTGCTGAATTTACTTGTTCTCTGTCTGTTCTCTTAGTCTGCCTCATTATGGCAGAGTTTATTTCGGCTGGCTGGAAAGGCTGGTGAAAGCCTTCAGCAGCACCAACAGAAGGGAGGGAGTGGTTGGGCACACACAGAGTGTACTTGAACTGTATCGAGGAAAAAAAAATAAGAGTAGGAGAAAGTTTTACTGCCTTTTCTCATTTACTTTTCTTTTTAGATTGCTGATAAGATCTTATTAGTAAGAACATTCAGGGAAAATTTGTACCATCCACAGTGGCCAAACTACTGCTGCCACCCCTCTGCTGTTGTTAAAGAGAATCTCTTCTAATGCTGAAGCAGAGTCTGTGCTAAGTGACACTGGCAATCAATCAGCTGCACCCACAGGTGAAGAAAGGAAGATGGACAATGTCACTGTTTGTCAGCACCCACATACCAAACATGTAGAAGAAACTACCCAATGTGACATTTCTAAAGCCAATGGCCATGCTCCAGCAGCAGGGAGAGGTGGGTGTTAAGTCAGAATAAAGTACACTCATCAAGAGCTTGTGAACAGAACAAAAAGAACTGAAAAATTCTAAGTAATTTGGTCACACTAACTAGCTTTGCCTCTCAATAATACACATATCTCCACTTCAAGTGCTGTGTGAAAGTGCATAAGGAAAGCAAGGACAGCAAGTCCATTTTCCATACCTTCCTACTCTAGAAACAACCTCTTCCACAGGAAATCTGCCAGGAGTAAAGTGTGAAGAGATCTGGGCTCTAACCAGCTTTCACTGTAGTAGCTCATTTTAACTGACCTCTCTTAGGTTTGTGTAGGAGGGCACTTTTGATACACCACTATCTAGCCCAGATTTGACAAAGCATTCCTGGAGGAAGTATATAACAGCTGCATAGGATTATGTTTGCAAAAAACCTCCTTGTTGCATGGTGCTGCAAATCCCATAAAAAGCAGTTTCAACAAACAGTAAACAGCCTTACCAAAACTCAAAAGAGTGGGACATGGAGGTTTAAAATAATGTTAAACCTTTGAATTATGCAGTTGACAGACAACAGAGTAAATCTGGACAGAGCAATGTGAATGAGCTATTTGCATGTGGTGCCAGGCAAACAAATGACAAAACACAACCTAAAGAGCTCTGTATTCAGCTGCCACTCCAGGTGGGAAAATATTCCCCTTGGTTCTTTCTTTTTCAGATACCTTCCTTAGAATCACCCCCTGAGTTGTACAACTTACAGATCCAGCCATTTTGTTCTAAAATGTAGCACTGCAAAGAGGAGAGCACAGCACGTCCATCAGAGCCTGCATCTGCTGGCACACAGATAGCCAAGGCAAATTTATATTAACCCCATCTGAGTTAACATGGTCTGACTGCTTGTCTGCCAAGTCTTGCAATCATAAGCCTTAATTCTTCAAGTTTTTACATGACACCAAGCTGAGTGATGTTGTTGACAAGCCTGAGGAATAGGATGCCATCCAGAGTGATGGAGGCTGTCCTGAGCCATCAAGAAGTAAGAATATATGAACATCAGGAGGCTGAACAAGGCCAAGTGTACGGTCCTGGAGCAAGCCCCAGTATCGTTACAGGCTGGGAGGTGGAGGGATTGAGACCACCCCTGCCAAAAAGGACTTGGGGGAACAGGTTGCTTAAAAACTACACATGATCCAGTTATATCACTCACTACCCAGAAAGCCAAACATTTTCTGTGCTGCGTCCAAAGATGCGTGGCCAGCAAGGGATTCTGCCCCTCTGCTCTGAGCTGGTGAAACCCCAGCTGAAGCATCCAGTTCTGGAGTTCTTAGCACAGGAAATATTTGGACCTGTTATAGTGGGTCTGGAGGAAAACCACAAAGATGATCAGAGGGTCAGAGTACCTCTCCTGTGAAGACAGATGGAGTTAGGGTTGCTCAGCCTGGTGAAGAGAAGGCTCTGGGGAGACTTTTGTGTTGAGTTTTCAGAACTTGATGGGGCTTATAAGAAAGATGGGGACAGTTTAATAGGGTCTCTTAAACAGGACAAGGGATAATGGTTTTTTTAAAAAAGTGATCAGATTCAGGTTAGACAAAAGGAAGATTTTTTTTTTATAATGAGGGTGGCGAAACCAGTCCTGTTTAATATCTTCACTGATGGTCTGGAAGAGGGGATTGAGTCCACCACAGCAAATTAGCAGATGACACCAATCTGGGTGTAAGTGTTGATCAGCTGGAGGGTAGGAGGGCTCTGCAGAGGCACCTGGACAGGCTGGATCCATGGGCTGAGTCCAACAATGTGAGGTCTAACAAGACCAAGTGCCAGGTCCTGCCCTTTGGCCACAGCAATCCCCTGCAGTGCTGCAGGCTGGGGGCAGAGTGGCTGGACAGTGACCAGGCAGAAAGGGACCTGGGGGTGCTGGTGACAGTGACTGAACATGAGCCAGGGTGTGCCCAGGTGGCCAAGAAGGCCAGTGCCATCCTGGCCTGGATCAGCAATGGTGTGGCCAGCAGGGCCAGGGCAGGGATTGTCCCCCTGTGCTGGGCACTGGTGAGGCCACACCTCGAGTGCTGTGTCCATTTCTGGGCCCCTCAGTTTAAAGGGAGGATGTTGAGGTGCTGGAGCATCTTCAGTGAAGGGCAATGGAGCTGGTGAAGGGTCTAGAGCACTCCTCATAGCTGAGGAGCAGCTGAGGGAGCTGGGGGTGTTTTTTCTGGAGAAAAGGAGGCTCAGGGGAGACCTTATTATTCCCTACACCTGCTTGAAAGGAGGCTGTAGCCAGGATGGGTGTTGGTCTCTTCTCCCAGGCCACCAGCACAGGACAAGAGGACACAGTCTTAAGCTGCACCAGGGGAGGTTTAGGTTGGACATCAGGGAGTGTTTCTTCATAGAAAGAGAGATGAGGCATTGGAATGGGCTGCCCAGGGAGGTGGCAACATCACCACCCCTAAACACATCTAAAAAAAGACTGGGCATGGCACTCAGTGACATGGTTTAGTTGATGAGGTGGTGTTCGGTCATAGGTTGGACTTGATGATCTCAAATGTCTTTTCCAACATAGTTAATTCTGTTATTCTGTAATTCTGGAACCCTGGAGCAGGTTGCCCAGAGAGGTGATATATGCCCCATCTCTGGAGCTAATTCAAAGTCAGGTTCAAAGGAGCTCTGAAGAAAATGATCCACCTGAAATTGTCCCTACCCATGGCAGGGGTGTAGGACTAGACGGCCTTTAAAGGCCCCTTCCAATCCAAACTATTCTGAGATTCTATTATTTTTGAAAATACTTACTGGATCCAGCTGCAGATAAAACTCTTTCATCTCTTAAGGGATGTATTCCAAGCTGCAGGATATCGCAGTCATCAAAAACTGAGACATCACAACTCTAAGAATTACCATACAAAGTAAGGAGAAATGCATACTTTTTTTTTCAATGTTTGCTTTTTGCCAACACGGTAATTGAGGTATACTCCCTGTGTGTTGGTAGAAGCAGCTGTGTAAAACTGAGCTTACAAAGGATGAGATTGACAAGCAGAAAGAGAGAAACCTAAAGAGCCACAGGCTCCTGGTTCAGTGTGGGCAGATAGTCCAGCTCCTGGTCTTTAATTGAGACTCAGTTAACTATATGACTCTCTCTTGCTTGGACTGAGTATTTCATCTGAATTATTTGTTTCCTAACATTTAGCACCAGAAGGAATTCCTTCCTTCCTTCCTTCCTTCCTTCCTTCCTTCCTTCCTTCCTTCCTTC
>JANPWX010019050.1:0-29152 GCA_024734555.1 Trochalopteron elliotii
CAGGCCCCGGAGTGTCCCTCCGAGCGGGTCGGGACGGGCGCCCGGCCCCTCGTGTGACACGGGCGACGGCGCCCCGCTGCTCTCACCGCCGCGGGGGGTGGCCGAGGCCTGGAGGGGCTCCCCCACGAAGAGAGCTGTGTCCCCTCCTTGGGAGCAGGTGGTCAGAGGCTGTCCGAGGCGGTCTGCTGCGGGGAAGAAAGCAAAACACCTGGCCACGTGGAACAGGACAGAGATTGTTAAATGATTTGGCAAGGGCCACGAGGCAGATGCCAGCCAGATCCGTAATGACTTTCTGCCGCTATTGACCTTATACGGATGTGAACTAGTGACCCTTGGGGGGAAATGCGCTATAGTCTATTATCAATTCCCCCAACCACCAAATCCTCCTCGCAGATTCAAATATTTATGCCCATCAAAAAAACTCTGCTCCAAGCAAGGCACGCTGCAGATGGGATGAGAGAAGGAATTCTCAGTTGCAAAGACCAACTAAAAATAAATCAAGTCATGGCATGAAGAAAGTTGCCACTACGAATTTGGGTTAATTTCATTCCTACTTTCACATAGAACCCATCTGAAAGCACTCTCAATTATTTGAGAATTATAGGTGGGGTTTTTGGTGCTGCTCTTGGTTGGTTTTTTTTTTTTTTTTCTTGTTTGGGCGTTTTTGTTTGTTTTGTGTTTTTGTTTGATTTTGTTGTTTGTTTTTAGTTTTAGTTTGTTTTGTTCCCTTGGCTTTTGGTTTTTGTTGTTGTGGGGTTTTATTGTTTGTTTTATTTTTTTTTTTTTCCTTTTTAGGCCCAAAGGCAGCATTTGATCTACAATGCAGTACTTCAAGCTGTTTTTTTCCAGATAGGATTCTAGAACTTAAAATCCATTCTCTGGGTAATAACAGGATAATGGGCAGATTACGTTAATCACCTCTGACATCTTTAAGTCCAGCTTTTGTGGTTTTTTGATGTTTGCACTATGAGTGCACACTCTTACTGAATGTACTTCATTCAGCAATTTAAAAAAAAAAAAGTGTAAGGGAGCAGTCTGAAGGGCAGACCTCCTTTAAAATCCCTGATGTCAAGCCTTCCAAAACTAAGTGACTCAACATTTTGAATGCAACTCTGGGTGGTTACTTCAAGCAGAAAAACAGTCTAGAGAGTTTTCCTTTACTTTATCTAAAAATATCTCTCAGAAATACAGAATCTATTAAATATGATTGTTTGCATGTGACATAATGATAAGGTCTGGACAAAACTGCCATAATATTTGCAGAAATAAATGGAGATTATGGGGTTTCTTTCCAATTTTGGTGCAGGATTGTAATAGTGACTCAATGTTTTGGACAGAAAAACCTCACATTCTCTGTTTTCCATTTAAGTACTTTTTCAAAACATTTACTTTTCTAACAGATTTCTCCAGGCCTGAAGTCTAGTAGTTTGTTTTGGTGGGGTTTTTTTTAGGAGAGAGAGGGGTCAGGTTTTTTGGTTGCTTTGAGTTTTTCTTGTTTTATTTCATTGAGTTTATTTCTTTTATAAATCACCACTGAATCTATCGATGGGGAAAGGAAAAGACTGACAGTCCCAGGGAAAAAGAGTTCAAAGCAGGGATTGTATCTTTCTTTGGTTGTGTGGTTCCATGGTAAAATGCTGCAGGTGCAATTCTGAAATATCTCCCAATGTTCACTGTTTCTTACTGGTCTATGTCTGGTAGATGAAACCATTATTCAGGAATAGTCATCTTGGATTTTATAGCTTAATCCCAGCCAGCAGCTACTCGCTCCTCCCCCACCAGTGGGATCAAGGAGAGAATGGGAAGGCTAAAAGCCAGAAAACTCATGTTTTGAGATAAAAACAGGTTAATAGGAAAAGCAAAAGCCATGCACACAAGCAAAGCAAAACAAGGAATTAATTCACTGATTCTCATGGGCAGCCGTCTCCAGCAGAGCAGGACACATAAAGTTGAGTTGGGAAGACAAACGCCATCACAGCAAGAATGCATCCTTTCTGCCTTCTTCCCCTCTCACCTTATGTACTGAGCATGATGTCACATGGTCTGAAATATCCCTTTGGTCAGTTGGGGTCACCTGTCCCAGCTGTGTCACCTCCAAGCCTCTCATGCACCCCCAACTTCCTCACCAGCATGGAAGTACAAACAGCAGAAAAGGCCTTGGGTCTGTGTAAGCCCAGCTCAGCAATAGCAAAACATCTCTGTATTATCAACCCCGTGTTCAGCAGAAATCCAAAACACAGCCCCATACCAGCTACTGCAAAGAAAATTACCCCAGCCAAACTCAGAACAATGGTAAAGTTTTGTGTGTAGACAAGGAGCTGGGGAGAGGGTAATAGTCCTGGAAGAGCTGCTCATGAGTACCATGATGTATACCATGCATACTGTGAAAAATGTCTGGTCACAGCTTTAGCAGCAAGTAGAAAATTTTAGCTGCTACAACATTGTTGCTAGATAGAAACTCATGAGTGATGGAGTTTTCTAGGTAAATGAATAAAATTGAACATTATATGAAGATGAATTCTCAAGGAATATTTAAATCAAGAACTGAATTACCTAACTAACTACAGCAGAGTACTTGCCATTGCACCACAGTTGCTCTACATCAGTTTCCAATGCTTTACCAAACAAATGTTTGTTTCAGTTCTTCATGTGGTTAAATATTTCCCATGAACTACAGAAGTACAAAACTGAACTCAGAAATACAGATGTTCAAAAATAAATGACATAGATAAAACCTCTGGCTTTTCAATAGAAAGCAAGCATACCGAAGCTGGCGATTTTCTGCAGCAAGGTTTACATTGTGACGTACTCTAGTGTGAATTATTAAAAGCAGGGAGCCAAAATCAAAACAGCTGATGGAAATATATAGAATGACTACACACTTCACGTGCTGCCTAAGTACCTCGTTGTGAAATCCTGCACTCTTCCCTTCTGACTAACAAGAATCAGTTTTTCTAGATTCCTGTTTGGTTTCTGACAACTAGCCTTGTTATTTCGCCTTGTGCACCCGAGCTAAATCTATACTGGGAGCTAACCCCTTGATCGAAAAAAACAAGTAGGCTTTCTGTAGCCTGTCACATGTACTTAGCCTCCATCCAGCTGAACTGATATTAAAAAAATAGACAACCCTAAAAGGCAAAGCTCTAGAGACACATGATTTTGTGAGCTATTCCACATTTTGTCTGGAACAGGTTAGGTATTCTGCTACACTGGCAGTGCAAGTACAGATTTTGGGTTTAGAAAGAAGAGAAAGCATAGACTGAGAAGAGACACTTTAGTTGCTGAGTTTAGTACACTGACATTGCAGCCAAATGTGGAATAACTGTTAAGTCCAAAAAAGTTTTAAAAGAAATATTTCTCTCTGCTGTATGCAGTAAGAGCTCTACCCTTTCCTTCTTCCCCTGAAAATACCCAATAAGAATCTCAGGGCTTTCAGTAGAAACAGGAAAACAAAACAAAAAAACAAAAAAACCACCCCAAAACAAAACACCAAAACCAACAACAACAACAACAACAAAAACAAACAAACAAACAAACAAACAAACAAACAAACAAACAAGACACCCCCAAAAAAACCCCAAAACCCCAAACCATAAAACTTCAGAACACAATGCACCATAGGGAAAGAAATAGAAAGACAACTGATATCATGGACCTCTGCTCTGAGACAAGAGTTGGTCAAACAGAAATGCCCAAGGGATTCTAGAAAGTGAATACCCCACAGAGAATAGAGGAAATAAAAATGTCGAAGTGTAACGGTCAGGTTTATTTTGTATTCATACAAAACCAGTTAAAACCATAAACCCTCCAACACATTAAGCACATCAGTGCACTTTCATCTATTTCTGATATTTGAAAGAAAGCAGCCCATGGTGGTATATAAAGATCCAATAATAATAATAATAATAATAATAATAATAATAATAATTTTTTTAAAAGTGAGAGTCATCTTATAGCAGTTGGGATCAGGCAACACCTGTCCTGGCATTTTGGGTAACCATTGAGGAAAATGAAGGGCTAAGAGTCAAACAACAAAGAATGAAACTCCATCTAACTTCTTGACAACAAAGGATGCAGGAAAATATCAGAGGCTCAGGCAGTGGTTATCTGCACCCCTGCTGGGCACGCTGTCTACAGAACAGCCAGAGGCCAGGAGGGCAGGAGAAACTTGACCAGAATGTGAGGACTTAGGCAGCATGCTGCTCCATGTGGAGCCTGGGTGAAGCAGCATGGACAAAAGTTTCAGCTTTGCCTGACAACCACTGTAGACAAATCTCCTTTGCAAGAACATGACACATCCCTCACAACCACTGCTGTGGTCACAAGATCTCAGTTCCACCCTAAAGCCAAGAGCTAAACTTGGAATGCTGTTCCCCACACCTAATTTCTGACATGCAAACAATTCCTCCAGGAACATGTATGGGATATCTCCTTCCACTTAATCCCCAAAGGATCACGACAGCTTCATTTGTTCTAGTGAAAGAAACTCATTGCAGATACGTTGCCCTGATCTCAATGACAGCAGAGCCTGGAAGTTCTTGGAGTTTGCACACTATGAAATTTGTTTTCCTGACACTCTTTTATGTTGGTTATTTAATTTAAAGTGTGAGAAAGTGCACTTTAAGACAGGTTCAACAGTTATTACAGGAAACTTATCGGACAACACATGAGTAGGAAGGTACAGGTGTTTCATATATTGGCAACTTAACCAAAGTATTATACTTTCCCTCTGAAATTTATTCTTAGAGCCTAAGAGGCTATTGTCCAGAAATAACTTTATCACATTTCTTCTGGAGCTTACTATCTACAAGACAGCATTATGAAAAGGAATCACATCCTTATTCAGTCCATGCCAGCCAGACTAATGTGAAATACCCTGAGAGGCTGCCTAATGTAAGTCTTGTGCTGAAGGAAAGGGACCTCCCTCATTGTTTGCTCTGTGGGTTCAACATGCTGTAACTTTTAGCTGTCAGGTGAAAAAAATAAACTATAAGAAGTATAAAAAAAATCAACTACATAAAATTTACTGTTACCACATTTTAAGCTAATTAGTCATATAAATAATTTATTTTTTATTGTAAAGTTCCTAGTAGAACTATTGTTTTCACGAGAGCTTTTATAAATTTCAGATTTCCCTGAAGTTAACAATTTCAACCTGTTACATTTATATTTCCAGGGAATGTAAAATAATCAAAGTCATGATGTCGATATCATGGGTGATAAGGAACTTAGGGGACAAGCAGCACATGGAGCTCAGTGGAGTTCTCGCACAAGTCATTACTTTTGCCTTTTTTTAGACATACAAACACATATCACACTTCTTAAATATGAATAAATTACTGGATTATTTATCTGAAATAGATTTATAAAATTCTGGAACGTTATCACTACTTTTCATATGAAACATCCCATTTCTCTGGTGGAACGGATTTATACTGCATGCACCTGCATGGATTATTAAAGCATGTCATGCAATTAAATACAATGGAACTACTTAAGATAAAATTCTCTAAAACCCACTGACAACATAAAAATATGACACTTTAGGTAATAGTATTTGTACTATACTATATTTACACTAATACTATGTCACTTAGCATGTAAGTGATCTTCATTACAGAGAGGAAACGAATGCAGTCATCACACAAATCCAATGTAATTTAAACCATGACGTCTCCTAGACATCTAAACTAAACCTGCAGTACTTTAAAAGCTCAAACAGATTCTAGCAAGAAATTAATTTTACATTCTCTGTTGACAGTTTACTGTCCTTCTTGTTCCTGAACAGCTGATTCTAGTTACACCTCCAAGACGTGAGGCGAGTACACTCCTGATCTTACTCTTCTGTTCTGTTAAACTTCACATTCCTTGAGCAACCCTGCCATGTACCTTTTCAAACATATTCTTCCTGCCATTTTCACTGTTAATTTGGTTGCCCAACATGTAATCTTGCTTTTCATGGAACTACCAGAGAGTTCTTCAGATTTGCAAAGCCATTAGCAAAGAGCAGAGGCAGGAAAGTTGAGCAGCTAGCAAGAGAGCCAGAGACACTACTTTCAGAAATCAGCATCAAGAAATGTAAAGATACAGAAGTGGTGTTCAGGAAAAAAATTAGAAAAAAATGCAGATGATGTTTTTCCTGAGTACCTCCTAGCTCTTTTAGGCCGTGAAGCCTCAAAATAAAGACTTGACTTGACACATGTAGGACTGCAATATTAGACTCCCTTCAGTGAATGCAGAACAATGTAAGTAGTACAGACTTACTTAACGTAGCAAAATGTTATATTAAAATATTCTTTTTATGTTTATATTTAGAATTCCAAAGCAAAAAATTATAGGGTTGGAAGGGAGGAAGTACCTCAAACAAAGACAAAGCATACATTTTTGAGAAGCTCCCTTACGTACTATATATGATTTCTTCTTTTCTATTTAAATTTTTGGTAATCAAGAGTAAAGGGTAATAAGAGTGGGAAAATTTTGATGACATCAGTGCATCCCAAGTCTCACTGATTTCAGCAGGACAAGTGCTATAACAAACATTGTCAGGCACTCAGAGTACAAAGCTAGCATTTTTAAATCAAGCACTCATTGTCCATCTTATTCTTAGAAAACACTGAAGATTTGCAAGATGTGGCTTTGATCACATGCTTTAGAAAAAAGAAGTAAGAACCATTTTAATTTAGATTTATGATCAATATGATTCACATAACTAAAGACTGCAGTAATTCTCTTGAGTCATTTGGAGGGAAAATGATTCCTCAGCTAAAACCACATGACCTGAAAAAATTACAGAATCATTATTACTTTTTTGAAATTTGCCTAATCATGTACAAAGGGAGACAATATTCACAGACTAATTCAAAATAACATAAGAACCTCTTTCAGGTTCAGCATGAGAACTGGGCCTTTCAACAAAGTCTGTTTAGTCTTTGAACAAGAAAACTTTCAAAGACACATTTTTTCAGAGTGTATCTTCCATGGAGGATGCTCAAGGGGTATTTTCTGTAATAATTTTTATAAAAGAAAGTTTTCTAGAATGGTGAATGGTATGCCAATGTGTAATATAGTGTGCCCTGAGTACAATTTGAACTTGAGTCCCAGGGCACATCTCCATTCATTTTTGTTAAAATATGCACAAACAGACAGATACAGAATTCTGGAAATTAATCTGACAGCTATGTATTATGTTACCTTTGTACCCTAAGAAGCAGATTGCAAATCAATAGGGATTCAGTCAGAAGGAATAGACTCTGCATAATATAGAGTATGATACTGGATTTATTGCATCTGGTTTAGTATTCTGTAGAATCTTGAAACATATTTTCACTTGCCAAAGGACCGAAGTATACATTTATACTAAGATCTGTCTGTCTATCTATCTATCTATCTATCTATCTATCTATCTATCTATCTATCTATCTATCTATCTATCTATCTATCTATCTATCTATCTATCTATCTCTATACGTATACATACACACACACACACACACACATATGGAATATAAAAATATATAAAGTATATATAGATGACTAGTTTGTTATACATAGTCATTCCCTAGCTTGAATAGACATGTGGAAGTTACCATTTCAAAGAAAATTATTACTGTTAAGTGTATTTAATTTCAGCTTATTTAATGGGAACTTGACACTGCTGAAAACTGTCCCTAAGCCTTTTACACTAAGATTGGTACAATTGTATCTGTTTAAAACCAAAATGTGACTGTGGTCAGGAAAGTGACTATATAAAAATGACATCTGCCAACAGCCTTACTCCTGGTCTTCACTGAGTCATAGCTGCTTTTCCTTCTTCTGTTTTCCTGTGATTAAAATATATTTTTCCACCACTTTTAATTTCTGGTAATTGTGTAGAATCAACACAGTGGTAGGAGAATTAGCGGATAGTTTTCCATTTATGTTAAATAACCAAATTTGTTAGTTAACCTCTGATTCTTTTATATTATTATTATTATTATTATTATTATTATTATTATTATTATTATTATTATTATTATTATCTTATAATATTATCTTATTATTATTCTTTTATCTTACTATTCTTTTATCTATTATCTGTGATATGGTGTGATCAGAAAAAGAAACACCTTTGATTTTTGAACCCAGGTTGTATTTTCTGGAATAGCTGCATTAAGACAATTTTGAATTTCTCAAAATAATAAGTGCAGTGTAGAAAATCTAAGAGACAAAGTAAAACACAACCTTCAGTACTGTATAGTCACAGTCACTTAAAATCCATATTTTAAGCATTTTCCCACATCAAGTCTACTATAAAAAATCACCAATATAGGAAACCTGGGTTGTTCTACTACTGGACTAATCTAAAATATATTTTTTATTAAATACATCCATAATATTTCATACAGTCTTACAAATCATGGAAACAATGACCCAGGAAGAATGGAATTAAGTTTTCCTTTTTCTAACCTTTTAAGGCTTCTTTTTTAACTTGAAGAAAGTCAGATCACTTACTAAATATCCCAGATACTTTCAAAACAATCTGGAGAATAGATACTGACATTAGGAGGAGTAGGTTATATAAAGCATTTAAAATAATATAATCTATAAGGAGAAATGAACCAGTATTTTGGTAGCCTTTCTGAGAAACAGGATGTGTTGGGTCTGTTGCACACAAGAAATACCAAGTGTAACTTAAATAAAAAGAGCTGAGAATAATTAATACTTATTAGTTGCCTATAAGATAAGAGCTGGTAAAACAGGGCATTTGATTTATGAGGCAGGAATACCTGGAGTATCAGTACAGAATGTAATCAAGGCAACTATGTGCAAATTCTTTCTGGAACCAATGAGTGGTGATTTTACTTTACATGTCTTTGTTTTACATCTCCAGAAAAGCTGAGAAAAAGACCAGTGCTAATAGACACTGCATTGCAAAAAGAAGGGACACCTTCTAACACCTGAAGACCTAAGCAGACCTGCCAGACTGTATAGAATTAAATGATATCTGGGCAGGTGGATACCCAGTTGACAGTGCTGTCCACATAAAATGGCACGGAAACTAACAAAATGACACACAAGATTTGCATTGAGACACAGAGAATGAAAAAAACAGGACCTAAACCTGTTTATATCCTGAATAGTGTGCACAAAAACTGTGTCAAATAAATAGGTTGAGACAGGATGGCTGAAAAGGCATGAGAGCTCTGCAATGATCCTCCTTTCTTCATGATCCCGTATCCCTGGTTTCTGTACTCAGGCTAACTGCTTTCCCCAGTAATGTAATAGGCAAACCTTCCTGTCTGCAGCAACGTCTCTACAGAGGTACTAGTTATTACTGACTTGTAAAAAGCTTTGATATTTTCGGGTGGAAAATGGTGTACATGATCTATGTAACAGATATAATCTATTAATAGAATGACAGTGAATGAACCCACACATTGGCCAGGAGAGCTGGTTATTAACCATCAGATCACCTTTTCTTGCCTGTTTTGTGCTACAATACGTGCAACGTGCTCCAGAGTGTGTGTGCCTGTGAATACATCCATGAGAGAGAGGGACAGAAAGAGAAAGGCAGAATGACTATGTGCATAAGAGATCTCAATGAAAACTAGAACAAAATCAATCTGAGTTGCCAAGAGACCTGATGCTCTATTATGATCAAAATAATGTCAAAGTAAATTGAGAGGTCAAGCAACAGCAGCAAAAATTCATCACCAGTGAGGGTACAAAGACCAAAAATTAACTCTTTAGAATACTGTTTCCCTGTGCAGAGGACAGAATCTAGCTTGAGATGAAACTAAGAAATGTTCTTTGAAAGATACTGCACATTTACAGTGTGCTACAATCACAAGAAAAAAATGTTGAATATTAAATAGCAAATGCAAGATCTTCTATTGATGCTTTTTCTCCTTAAAACTGGACTGATAATTCTTTTATTTTGTATCATTATTAAGACATTCCCCATCATCAGAGAAAGATTAACAATGTGAGAACCCAGTGGGATTAGAGAATGAAGAAAAACTGTAACTGTTTAGACCAAAGATTTGGCAAAACATAACAGTGCCCTGAGGTGCTGGAACATAAAATGCCAAAAGTATTTGTAGCTTGAAAATTTTGACAGACTCAAGACTTGGAATTAGAGAATTGTTAGTGTTGGCAGCTTTGTTAGGGGGCAAGTAACTCACAATGATCTTAATTTTGTTCTCAAAGTGGGATGTGAACAGTTCACAAAGTTCTGTTGATGGAGGAAGAGCCAGATTAGTCAGCTTCCCTGCAATAAAAAGTTACAAGAAAGTAGGGCAGTCTGCCCGTTCAGCAATTAAGTTGAAATAATAAGCAGATCTGGCTTGTTTCAAAACATCTCTGTACACATTTATATAGCACAAACTTGTAAGTGTACATGCAGACAAGAAATCCTCAAACAACATTTAACTTACAGCCCAGAACATTCACTTTTGAGTACATCTTCCAAAAAGAAGTGTACAGAATTGGTATGCCCTTTAGGACACTATGAGGACAGTTAAGCTATTATATATTTAAGAGAAAATCTGAAACATCCTGAAGCAATCACTAGTATAAAAGGAAGATGCTTTGTTCTGGCAGAAAACTACATTCAGTTAAAAATTAGTGGAAAGCTAAGATGTCACAAACCTCATTTAGGTTTTACTTTGGTTTTATTAAGCAGTTGAGAGGTGGGGTGTTGTTGGTTTTGGTGTTGCTTTTTCCTGTGCGAGTGTGGATGGGTCTTGGTTTTTTTGTTTGTGTGTGTGTGGGGGCTTTTCATTTGGCTAAGAATAAATAGTAGTAATAAGTAAAAAAGAAATAGTGTCAATTAGCACCCCCATCAGAATTTTTATCTACAAAGCTTCTTATCAGTATCACTAACTGCAGATGGCTATCCTCCAGATGAAGACACCAAGCAGTGAAAATAATGTAGGTCTTGATCCTACATGGATTGATTATGGCTTTAGACTTCACACATGAATATATTCTTTGAAACTAGTGGAATAAGTGTCATATGAACGGCTAAGCATTCAGAGGAAAGTGGTCCAGAAGTGAGCATATTTCCTTTGCTTCTGTGCTTAAGTTTGATGAATACAGCTTTTGGTAAAGCTACTGAAAGTTCTATTCATGGCAAATAGATCACAGCTGATAGACCACAATGTTGTTCTTGGAGCTAACACAACATGTAAGATTTGGGGTTTACCGATATTATCCAAAATCTTTCCTAAACTGCCTTCATATTCATATAGGTTTTGTCTTGTTTCTCTTACATTTTTACAATATTAATTACTAACAGAGAATTCTTCTGCATGAAGAAGAAGAGGATATAGTGCTGTTTGTTCTATTTTAGGAAACTGAGAAATTTACTTCACTCTTGGTGCCTTCAGTGTTTATTTTGGTAAGATTAAAGACAGAGTGCATATGGCAGTAATTCTGGTATTCCTTCTTGCGGATGAATCACACAGAACATTGGATATATTCGGAAATCATACTATCATGTAATTTATTATCAGAAAGGGTTGTAAGCAGTAAGTGATAGAAGTTCAAACTCTCAGTAAAGGAAGATTATCATGGAACAGATATGATGGAGATCATCAGATGCAACCTCCTGCTCAAGCAGGGACACCTACAGCCAGCTGCCCAGGACTGTGGCCCATCAGGTTTTTAATATCTCCAAGGATGGAGACTCCCCCACCATCCTGGGCTACCTGTGCCAGTGCTCAGTTTCCCTGTCCTGGGTTGTAGTATAGGATGTGCACAAAGTATTCTATCACCATCTTCATGAACTGTTGAATCCAATTGTTGAAGCAGTCTTGTCCCAGGCCCCCCTCCCTCTTCTGCTAATGTGTCTTCTGTTAATGGCCCATCAAATGCCTGCTGCATAACTCATAGATAACTCCCTCCGGGAGTTATCTCTCTTTAATGGGCCATCAAGGACCCCCTGTATGACTCATCATCCCATTGTGAGATGCTCCACCCGGGGGGAGGAGCCAAGCATTCTCACCTGGATATAATCTGGGATCTGGGACAGTACAAGCAGTCCTTGCCCACTGGATTCCCAGAGGACCAGAGCTACCAGACCTTTCTACAGGATCACTGCTTCAGGAAGACCCCCTCATCTGGACTGCTTCCATCACCCTGCTCAGGTTGTATTCTGACTCTGTCAGTGGTCTTTTGTATTATTGCATTTATTTTATTTTACTTTTTTTCTTCTTATTAAATTGTATTTATGACTTGGAGCCTCTCACTCATTTTGCTTTCAAACCACTACATGCCCTCACAAGAGCAAAGTGTTTCTGGGTGTTTGGACAAAGCCTTCTGTATCTCAGCATGTGCCCACTGCCTCTGGTCCTATCTCTGGGCACCACTGAAAGGAACCTGGCTCCCCTTCCACTTTGAAGTATGTACATGCATTGGTGAGATCCCCTGATCTTCCTGCTCTCTAGCAGGAAGTCTTTCAGACTTTATTCATGAAAATCTTGTCCAACCCCTTCATCTTCTTCATGGTTGGACTATCTCTACTCTATCTCTTTTACTGGGGAGTCCTCAATGGAGGTGCAATCAGTTTTAAAAATAAAATTATGCCAAATAGTAACTGGTTTTCCTGATTTGGTGTGCTTATTAATAGAAATTGATAATGTAATTTTAAGTGATGCAACAGAGAAGAGTTTTGAGGAAAAAAGTGAGAGCAGCAAGAAAGCTGTTACCAAGGATTGTACGTGTGAGCATAGCTGCATGCCTTAACTCAACCACCTGAATATTCTGATCAATCCAAACCAAACAGCATCATTAACCATCTATATAACTTGACCTTTCATAAGCATCTCAGTACTCATTTGTGTGAGAAAGAGGAATTAAAGACCACTGCAGCCAGTCCCGTTCTGCAGGTTTAACAAGTGGCCAGAAGTGGTACAGAAGCAGACAAAAGGTAAATGGCAACAGCCAGTGGCTAAATCAACACCAGAATCTACAACAAATCCTGAATGAAAGTGTGCTGCTGAATTAGTCAGTTGTTTTTGCAATGCTTTGGAAGGAAAAAAAAAACAAAAGCATTTGTGTATCTGTTGAGTGGAAAGAAAACGGGTACAGAAGGGTCCAATAGACTACGAGATCCTAGAACTGAGTCTGTCCTGCTATTTTTTAGGGCAAATCTATATGTCCTGTATAATCTTACATAAAAAACCACATTTTTACTCTCTTTATTTCACTAGTGTAAAACTGGATCTATTAATAATGAGGCTTTTGAGTGAGGTGTGCTGGTTCACTGATCCATCAAATAACTGATCTACAAAGAAGAAAGGTACATTCTCTATCAGGTTTACATGACCTGCTGCATAGCTGTATTAATAGTATTTCACATGACGTAAAGGACCAGATAGATTCTGTCACTTGTGAAGCACAGTAAGAGAGAAGAGGAAATGGGATCACTATTGGCAATAGCCCACAGCTGAGCCAGATTAGGTAAAACACAAAAGGGCATCTTAAAAATAAATGTATAATCAATGTAGTTTCTGATTCCAACTTGTCCTGTTGCACCCATAAGCAGTCCCAGAAGTAGGGCTTTTTATACCACATCCCAGATCCTGCTTTCCCCAGAGAGGTTTATCACTGATACTTCCACATTATGGGCTATGTGTTAGTTCCTGCACCACCTTGTATTTTTCCATATGTATTAGTTCCCCTTTCCAATGACCAGGGAAAAATGCTTTGGAGAAAAAACAAGGAGAGTAGACTATGAAACTACAAAAAATAATGAGTAGCTGCAGTTACATGGAAAAAGGATAATCTCACCAATGTTATTAATTGCCTATCTCTCAATAACCTACAGCAACATGCAGAGACACAATGTAAAATGGGAGGCAGTATTACCATTATTGAGTCAGTTACTCAGACTTGTTACCTTTTCCTCTCCAATCCTAACTACGGAAGAGATCATCTGTTGAAAAATTCTGAATAATTAGGAGTAAACACAAAAAGTCTTGATCTTGCAATGAATGCCCCTTTCCCTTCCTCTGAAACTCAGTAGGAAACACTCCTTTGATGACCTTAGGATGTAATATTATAATGATAGTTTCATAGCCTTGCAGCTACAATAAAGTTACCTGCTGGGTTGGTGAAGTCAGGAAAACTTTTGAGAACTCTCCTCTTGTTGAATAATCATGGTTCTTGGCCACCAGACATTACACTCAAGAAGGAAAAAAGCAGTCAGTAAAAGCAGCTGAACTTTATCTACAGTAGTCATCTCTCAGGCTCTTGTTTTGCCATGTTGAAAGAAGAGGAAGATAGCTCTGTCATTAGGTTTTAGGTGTCTCTTGACTGGCAACTTTTGAAACACCTATTTCAGTCCTTCTGCAGAAAAAAATCCTTTAGTAGCAAAAGTGTTCCACTCTAGTCTAAGTGATTTCTCCCAATATCTCTCAATTTTTCTCCAAGTCCAGTTGTGCTACTTCTGTTTCCTATGTGGTTGAACCAAGGCAGGAAAATGGAATAAGTAAAACATAATGCAATTAAGCAATCTATAACAACATTCCCCAAAAAAGGTTTTGCCTCCATGACCCATACCAGCAATTCTTGAGCATATTAATCTCTGAAACAGTACAAACCTGTTTTTCCTCAAACAAAACACCCCAGATGTATTTTATTAACTAGAATTTTACTAAAGGCTGCATTTTATGTCTTTCCTTGTGATCCTTACTCCTTTCAGAGTCAATGGTAGTAGCTGCTAGGGCTATGTGTAGTCAATGGGAAACTTTTAAAACACTTTTCTTTTGCATTCAAGTGAAAATGGAAATAGAAGGCAGAGCTGAAAATAAGTATTCCTTAGCATACTCTTGTCTTGTTCTTATTCCTTCTGTCCATCCTTCTTTTTGTGCTGTTGGCATTACTTAGGGGAAAAAAGGCATACAAAGTAAACATGAACTTGAATTTTCACTGAGTCTTCTCTTCACATTAAAGCCTTATTTCCAGGATAAACAAGGGTGAGTCTAGTCTCCAGTCCTACTGAATTTACTGCACTGAAAATTACATGGGGATAAAGGTGTTAAGCATCTAAGCACCCAAGATGTGATGTATACTTGTGTTGTGGTGGTACTAATCTGAACTAGGTCACGATGCAGTTCTTGACACCAGACTTTTGTTCCTAAGGCCTTCTGAAATCAGCTTTGTATGAAGGCAGCTTTGATGACACCTAAAGTCAAGCTCATCATTCATGACTTCTTTAGCTCACTCTATTCCCATGGGCATCTCCTGGTTACATTTTTTAGACAATTTCTTGCAGAATTTCTTGCAGCACTTTCTAGGCTGATATATAAAATTCTGAGTCTGTTTTTAAAAGCAAATCCTGAACATACGAAACTCTTTTTTCAACTGCCATTTTTTTTAATGAGAGAACTGGAACTGCCACTGCAACTTCCGAGGGTCTCTAAGCAGTTGAGTCTGGGTCAGAGATGGATGTCACAATGTGCAAAGCCTTTTTCCTGTTTCTCAGTCTAAGAGTCCTCTTACATGGATTATTTTAATTTCTGCTGCTCCAGGACTGGCAGCTGTCAACAACTAAGGTCTGGTGCTCCTTAAAGTTTGTAGAGATAATGTTTGTAATAAAACAGCAAATAATTAATGATCTATAATAATTTCGCCTGAGAAGGGTCCTGTAGCTGATTCTGTAATAGACATCTTCCTCCCTACCCAAGACTAGTTTGAAAAACACTTCTGTGGGAAGCCTGGGGTTCTAAAAATGAACAATTCTATTAATCTGAAGTACAGTGCCTTTCCAACACATCTGCTGTTCAGAAAGCAAAATGCAAATAATTTGCAACTGGTAAGTAGACTACAATTTTAGAATCAAGGAAGTTATTTAACTGATTTCAACTGTATTCTCAGAATACTGAGCATGTGCTCAGTCTTATAGCCATTCCCTGCATAATATTACTGACAGCAAGTCATATTACTCATAGCAGCCAGGATTGCTCATGCCAAAAAAGTCGGTTTATTTTGTTGTTTTCCCCTGCTCTCCCTCACATGGCATCACTTTAGCTTCTGCAACTCTAAATGCTTGTGAAGACTCTTTGAAAATATACTTTCTATTAAATTTATTTCTCTTGCTGACATTACTTCTAGGTAGACACATAAATGTAATATTAGCAGGCAATAGAAGCAAGAATTTATAGAAGGAAAACTGCTTTCTACCTCATTCCACTCACTCAGAGAATACATGATTTTGAAGATGATGCTGCTGAAAAAGTAGATGCAAAACTGGATAGGAGCTCAGTGACTGATGGTGTCCTCAAAGCCTCAGGCAGTCAGCTTCAACTGAAGTAGCTGAGATTGTCCAAGATCTCAGCAAAATTCACTGTTTGCTTTATCAGGTACCATGCCCAGCAGGGAGACATACAGTTTCCAGGCAAGATAAATCTTAAATAAAGCAGTCATAGATACTGACACTATCTGGTTATCCAATTTCAGATACGATGCCAAGACTTCACTGAGTGACACAGAGCTCTGTATACTACTGGAAACAGTATCTCAGGCAGGTAGTTAAAGCATCATCTCACAGCACAGTTTTGCCCTTAGTGTGATTCAGAATGAGCTAATTGCACAATAACTTTCTTATCAGGGTCCCAATGTCTTAATTGAGGAGGCAATAGCATCCCCTGGAAGATGGAGACACAGTTGTCATTGTACTGCTGGAAGCAGCTTCAGAAGGGACTCACCATTTTCTCTCCCATCTTTTGAAAACTACAGATGGAATCTGCAACTGAGCCACTGATGTGTATGTAGCAATGAGGTAGACAGATGAGCTAAATTGTTTTGTAAACCACTGAAAATGTCAGTGGGAAAAGAAGAGGAGAAAAGGGAATGTGAAATTCTGACTTCATGTTTATCCTAGTTTGCCACAGTATGAACTTGTGCCTGTCTTCTTAGCCATTCTTCAGAGATGGTCTGTTCCTGTTCCAGATTTCATAGAGGAATTCTTTCTAATGATTTGATCTGAAATCCATGGTCATCTTATTTCCTCCAGAAATCAGGATTGGGACACCTTACAATTTTTCTTATTCAATTAATGGCTAAAATACAGCTTGTGAGATTATCTGTAGTCACACAGTCCTATTCTAGGTCTGAAGAGAGAAGCATGAACCACACCTCTACCTTTGAACTGGTAAAACATACACAACTATGGATAAGCTTCATTTAATCAGATCATAGCTGTGTAATGTCTCTTCTACCACTCTGGCAGAAAAGACCGCATGTGGACACTCTTAGCCTCACTAGAAAAATATCCTTCAGCCAAGTTGATCCTTAAAGGCTGCCAAATGTATAAATCTTACACCAGCAAATGTAAAAATCCTACTCAGACAGAAAATGCAATTAATGGGGAAGCATCAGAGACAGAAGACAGAGAGAAGAGAAGGTCAGCCAACAAGGACACTCCTGCTGGAATGCTTCACCAGCAGGCTGTTCCTGTGCTCTGGAATATCCTGCTCTGACAGATGCAAACACCACTTTGTTAGAACCAGGTTTACACTGATGCTAAAGAGGCAGAATAAAGATCCAAGTTCTAATTTACATTTCACACATTTTCACAGTGAACTTATTTTGCTTTTGTAAATAATTTGAATGTAATTTTTTAATGACACTGTAATTTATGAACCACGTCATTAAAAGACAACACTTTAGCTGTGGGTGACATTGTTTATTCTTAAGGGGAACATTTGCTGCATTAGCTATAATATACATAGCCAATGTGTTTATGAAACAAGTACCAACTTTGTCTTCATGTTTAGGAAGATTTACTGGTTCAAATTTACAGATTGGTGTCCTAAGTGTGAAAACAGTAGTTTGCATGTCACATGATATATCCATCTGCTTTTACAGCAGCGTATAAGCACAACAGTTGTGAATATACTCTGGATTTACAATACTACTGAGGTCTTCTACAAAGAGATACATATAAAGCTGTCACTTCCCTGACTACGTTGTCTGAAGTTAGAAAATTTTGATGCAGAACACTGCTGAGTCTAAAAAAGTCCTGGCTTTCCTGTCAATGAGGCAAGAGACAGAGCCCTGAACAGGAAAAAGCTTTCCTGGAAATGAATTTTAAGTATTTATTGTAATCCTGTGTCTTCAGCAGCAGCTACAACTGGCAGTCTTAGGGCTGACTTTTTTCTTACTTGTCAGATTGATGGAAAGATGTGAAGGAAGAGATTTGTAAAAAAGCGAGTTTCCTAGAAGCCTGCAATGCCAATGAAATCATAAGAATGCTAATGTTTAAAGAAGACTGAACATTTTGGAACAAAACAGTACATGGACTTTATCAATTTGATGTTTTAATGAGAACAAAAATGCCACCACTAGTTTGCCAAGCCAAAATTTCTCTATTTCTAAGAATACCATTGACATATCTTTAGATGCAATCAGAGAAATGTCTGCTTTGTTTCTACTCTGATGCTGCTCCTGCTAAAAAACAGGGCTGTATTTTAAGATTTATAAAAACTGACATAAAAGTAAGTCAGCTTCCAGGTAGCTTTTGTGGGATTACACTTAAATCTACCAAGGTCTATTTTGAACTAAAACCCAATAATCAATGCAAGTCTTTGGGGCCTCTAATGAAGATTATATAGAATTTAATGGATTAAATAAGAGGGACTCTCCAACCTGTTTCACCACCCAAATCATTAGTTTGTCAACCAAAACTGTGGGATATGCCATCCAAAGCATTATGATATTAGCAAATGTTTCCAGACACAGAGAAAATATGGCATCCAGCAAAGTATAAGCAATCTAAAATCTGAAAGAAAAGCAATGTTTTCAATGGTGTTAACAATTACACTAGGTATTTTGGCACAAAAAATACAATGTGAAGTTATATATCTGAAAGCATTGCCCAGTGAAGTGCTATTAACATGTCCGATCTTTAAGCTATTTATCCCAGGTTCCTTTGCTTGCAGTTACAAATCTGATCATTTTCATAGAATCATAGAATAGTTTGGGTTGGAAAGGGCCTTCAAAGATCAGCTAGACCAAATGCCTGACATGAACAGAGACATCTTAGACTAGACCAGGTTGCTCAGAGACCTGCTCTGTTTGCTCAGACCAATTGAAACTTCCCAGACTGTTCCTACCTTTTTCTTACAGTTCTTCATATCAATGTGTGACAAAACTAAAAATCAGTAAAATATTTAATCACAATATGCTAAGAAAAAGTACTGCCATTTAAGGCTTAGCAGTCTTGCTTCATAGGAAATACAGCGAACACAAATGGAAAGTGGTAAACTTGCCATCAGCATCAGTTTCTGATGAATTAAATATTGAGAAGGGACAGCTGCATGAGCAAATTTTCATTCCAGACGATTGCATTTCCATACATTATGTATATTCTATGTATTTTCTAAGAAATTCTTGTTTTAAAATGCTTTGTGCAGAATTCATGGCTTAGGGGGTTGATGACACTTTTAAATAGAATCACTAAAACACTAGTCTTTTTCACTAGCTTAACTGTAAAATCTAAAAGCAGTACTAAAAAGTTCCACCATGACTGAAAGCTCCTTTCCCAAAAGTGAAAAAGGTGTTTAAAATCCCCAACTTTTCATGTCAGACCTCCTAGTTCCTCTTTCAATAGTGGGAGTTGAATGCTGAGATCCTTCATACACCTCTGAACACCAGAACTGCAAATATAGAGGTGTATTGGGTCTGCCTGGGATAAGCCCTTTTTCCCACAGCAGCTCTCACCTTGCTTTGCTGTGAGCTGGTGGCTGGAGAGGTGCTGGTCATGCTTTGGCTGCTGCTGAGCAGCCCTGGCACAGCACCAGCACTGTCTCCCCAACATTCCGCCTCCTCCCTCATCCCAGCAACTGGTAGGTGTACTGAAGACCTAATTCCTGGCAAGTGGCTGGATATCACCTGTAGATGGGATGTAGACAGTAAATATTTTCCTTTGCTTTGTTTCCATGCACAAGTGTTTTGGTTTTTTTGGGTTTTTTTGGGTTTTTTTCTTAAATTTCCTTCTCCTTAACTCATTGCTGTTTTCTCCATCTTATTTTCTTCCCCCTCATCCTGCTGAGGAGAGTGATAAAGCAACTTGGTGGGCAACTTGTATGCAGCCAAGGCCACCCCACCACAGAGAGGTACTGCTACCATCAGTGCAGCTCTCCAAAACTGCATGTCAGAATTATTTCCCAATTACCTACAATTCCTTTCTCAAAAATAACACACTTAAATTTCCATTCATTACAAGCACTACAACAATGAGTTACCAGGCAGAAAACATAGAATTTACAAAGCACTTGAGAGTAGAATTTTTATTAACAAAATCACTTAGAAGAGAGACAATCAACTTAGCATAGACAATGGTAAGAGAAAGAAGAATAGTTTCAACGGTGTTTATTTTAACATACACAAAAAACACCACTAAAATGTCAGTACATTCAGAGTTATTATATTGTGGTCATCAGAATATCACTTTTTATTTCCTAGATACTGTGACACAGGAATTCCTAATGAGTGTCAGTGTAGAGAATTTTACCTGTGACTGACTGTTCAAAAAAAAGCTACTATGCAAAAACACCAACTATATATATTTGCTAACAGCTGACAACTTAATGCCCATCCTGTATGCAGGACTATTGTCCTTTCCTTAATCCTTACACAATCTTGGCAGAGTTCCCCTAGCTGATGCTAGGGGAATGTACAAAACCGTATACAAAATTATTTCATATAGACAAAGGATCAAGGTAGGTATTTCTCAGAAATTTGATCTCTGATTGGCAAGATCTCCAAGAAGAATATTACAGCTGTAATAAAATACATTGTTTAATTCAGTGTATATTTTCTGAAAGACCTGAAAAGTGCAATAAATAGGGTGGTGCCTAAGTCAAATGTAGCAGTTCCCTGTATATGCATAAGAATAAAATCTTAATAAAAATTAAAGTAAATAGAAGTGAAAAACTAGACACAAATCTTTCTTTAGGTAGATTAAGATATCTTTTTTACGTAGTGTAATCTGTCAGATAGCAAATTAATACATCTTTTCAGAAACACTGAATCTTACTGAATAGAAATTAGAGCGAAACTAGACAGATGAGGTCCTTTATCAGACACTACTTTTAACACGGTAATAACAGTGCAGAACTTCAGGGACACTGAAATTACACATATTTTTTTCCCCTGTATCTTCTAACCCATATTTCCTCTACTAATGAGGCTAGCTTTGTACTTCTGTCAGCACAGCAGGCTCCACAGTGAGTTGAAAAGAGAAATATCACGTATCCTCACCTTTCGCTCATCTTGAAACAAACCACCAAAATATTTTCCTTCCATTTAAAACCATCCTGGCAGCAGGTTCCTCCCTTGTTCTAGATGCCCAGGTCTTTTCTAAAATGATCAGTTTTCACACAAAATCTCATATCCAATGCTTTCCTTATGATTTGTAAAGGAAAAACTCTTGTAATTTTTACTTTCCTTTTGAACAGCTTCAAGTTTCGTTTACCCTTTTTATTACTACAACCTCACCCGGTATTTGGCAGGTGAGGGTCAAACCTATTCACACGCCTTAGCATTACTCGATTATGTTTGTTTTCTTCTGAGTGTTACTCCTGGGTTGTCATTTACCTACTGCACAATTAGTGAGCTTTCACTGTTTCACTCTTCCTGTGTTCTTCTTTCCCTACCTTTCCCTACCTTTCCCTTACTCTCCTCTACCACCAAGAACAATTATAATAATAATTTAAAATGTCACATGAAAAGAACAAATTTGTACCTATTCTTCACCATAGACATGATGGAATGCTACTTTTTCAGTTTGCCATTTCCATATTTGAGAAAGGAATTTTTTTTTCTTAAGAGCCTAGAAACATAGATTATATATTCTGATTTGCACCTTTGAGCATTATCAGGCTGGAAGTATTGATTACTGGAATTTAAAGTTATTGACAAAGACATACTTTATCAATACCTATGTACTTACCTTTAGGGGTAAGTAGTTTCCATGGAAAAGAGACCACAGCCATAACTTGGGGATAGCAATAGTATTTGGAGAACTGGAATGAACAACCTACTATAATTGGAAGTAATATTTGGGGAAGGGAAAAAAAAATAAGATCCTATCCAGTTTTAGCTTTTTTTCCCCCGAAGTTTTAGCTTTTTTTGCCTTGAAAACTAAGAAATATTACTGTACTTTTCCTCACAGCTATGCTTTACTGAAAAAAATTTTCAGTTTTGCCCTAAGGGATCTTATGCAACCACAGATGCTATGGAAAACAGAATTTAAATGAATGACTATGTGCTAAATGAGATGTGCAATTACAGATAGCTCTGATATCCTGTAAACATATAGACTCCAAATGGTTCTGCCTCCAGCTGCACTATTTTGAAAACACATTGCTGGTATCACCTAAATAAATGCTTTGACCATTAGAGTGGAAAGGGTGACACTTCAAATCGTGTTTGGATACAAAATTTAAAAAGCTTAAAAACTATTCACCAGAAGGAAGACACTTATCCGGAGCATAGGACACATTCATTTTGCATAAGTGCACCAGATGACAGGAGCAGTCTAAGCCATTTTACAAGTGGTTTAATAGAAGAGACAGCACATAAGATACACTCCATCTTTCTGAAGTCACATAAAGGAAAAGACAAAAAAACACAAATAAAACTTTCCATAAACCTCTTTCTTCATTATTCATGAGGGCCTATACAGTGACTTACAATTTGCAGACCTTAAGCTGTTTTTTTTAACTGTTGAATGAATCAGATGTCAGGTCACAATGGCTCTGATCTTTTAACACTTTTAACCATTTTATAATTCAGCTGGTATATAAGATGTAGTGGGCTGTTTCTTAGTCTTTATGGAATTAAAATTTGGCTTTAAACTTATGATTTTATTCTGCCAGTGATACATTAAATAAACAAGACAAGTTACACCACAGCAGTGTGAAACTCTATGGACAAAGATCAGTCCTGGAAGGAATGACACACTTTCAGTGATCCAGCCTTGAGAATCAAAAAACCCATTTCAAAGTGAGAAAATAAAAATAAAAGCTCAGTTACAGCAGTCTTACAGGACACAGTGCTTACTCCAAGTTTTATCCTGGCAGCTATCAAGTAGTTAACATCAATGAAACTGCCTACAGAACCATAAAGCATCATTATGTGTACCAGAATTCTTTTACCTGTATAACATGATACACTAGAGCAATTGTGATATGAAATATTTCTATATCACTACAATAAATCATAGCTCATGCCATAGTGCTGAAGGGAAGTGCTAGAACTACTGCCAATGCTAGTACTACTAGAAAAGTCCGTCAGATTCTATATGCTCAATAGTTCTCTCTTCTGTACCCATTTTTAATTGTAGAGAGCCTATAAGAAACAATGAAACATCTCATTACAGACACTATTACTTAAGCAGAAGACTGTCAAACAGTAGCAAATTATTATTTTAAAAGGTTGGTGACTTCAAGAGACAAACACCCAAATAACCCACCAGCCAGCTCTAAAATGCAACGTGTTCCATGCGCTGTAATACAAACACAAGATAGCCTAAGCATATTCTTTGAATGGACTGCACAATCTTTGCCACAACAGCCTTACGTCACTTGAACAACTTAAAAATAAAGGAAAAAAGAGGCAAGAAATGACAAAATGTGCTTATCTGAAACTTCTACTCATGTGTAAGGACAAAGGCAATATTTCAACTGAAAGCTATACATCCAGATGACGCCTGCTCTAATACTTGACCCATGTGGAAAGATAGAAGGAATTGGGGTTGTTTAGTCTACAGAAAAGAAAACTGAGGGAAGAAATGATAACAGTTTTTTCAAATCAGCTTCACTGAAGAGGTGAACAAATTGTTCATGGCTAGGAAAGATGCAACAGGAAAGAATGGTTTTCTGTTGTAGACCCTCTCTTGATTTTGCAACTTTTTTTTTTTATTATTTTAATATGGACAAATTGTCTCTGTGTAAAGCCACAGTGCATTCAGTGTAGTTCTCAGCACACTGTAACCAGTTGGTGTAAAAGAGTTTCAAATAACTCCAAATTCTTCAAGAATGCTATGAATAATTAAAACAGAAAAATAAAGACTTCATAACAGGTTTTTACACATTGCCTAGTTTCATTGCAAGGATTTCCTTCTTTTTACAGCTAGCACAAAGTTCACTGTTTGTCTGGCTTTTGTGTACTTCCAATTCGATAGTCATGACATCAAATTCCTACTAAAAAAACATGTACTTCTTTTAGCATCAGGAAGAGATTTTCTGTGTAAAATTGACTTTTCACTGAACATATTAAGTTTCTGCCTCTTTTCAAGATTTCCTCTTTAAACATTGTTTTATCTTCTTCCAAAAATTATTTAGCAGCATCACCAGTATGCATAAACTTTCCAAGATAATGTAAACCAGATCCCGTCTCATCTTCTCATCTTGCTGTTTTTAAATATCTTCAGTGCTATCAAGCACTCCTTTCAGTCTTCCTGCCTCATACCGCCATCTTGTACATGGATGAAACATATTTACACTTCAATAAACAGGGAAGCCATCCTTGCAAACACCAACATTTTTACTGAGTGGGAGTGAAAGGGAACTCTTGGGAATAGTGTGATTAGATAGTGTCGTTCAGCATACTTACACCTTCATACATTCTGTGTTAAGGAGTATTAAATTAAGGAGTCTCTCAGTCAGATCATTTTTTTTGTGTCTTCCCAGCTCCTTGCTCATTCTTCTGCACCTCCTGGTTTGAATCAGTGTACTACTCTGATGAACTGCTCTGAGACAATACAGTCTCATCAGCCAGCCTCAGTCTCCTTTCAAATTCAAAACCTGGAACAAGTCTTGGCTCCACCTTTTTCTTTATTTCTTTGTACATTCACCTGGTGACCAACATGCATTTGAAATATCAAAAATGTTCTGTCCCAAGCATGCCAAATCTAAAAATACTTCAGATTAGAAGACTAAAAGGTTTAGGTTAGATATTAGGAAAAATTCTTTATGGTGAAGGTGGTGAGGCACCGGAGCAGGCTGCCCAGAGAAGCTGTGGATGCCCCAACCCTGGAAGAGTTAACAGCCAGGTTGGATTGGCTCTGAGCGACCTGGTCTAGTGAAAGGTGTACCTGCATATGGCAAGGGAGTTGGAACTAGATGGTCTTTAAGGTTCCTTCCAACTAAAATCGTTCTGTGATTCTATGATTCTCTAAACAGAAATGGAAATGGCAAGTTTACACCTCCTGGATTTTAACTATTGAGACTTATGTGATTAGATACATACATAGACTGAAAACGTCTCTGTCGCTTTTAGACAGAATCCTTAACTATTGTCTAATGAATTTATACAGCAATATAGATTTTTTTTAAGTTTATATCCAACTATTGGAACAAATTAGTAAGCCTTTGGACTTTGTTATATTTCTGCAGTAAATCTTAATGCCAGAGTTAGTTGAGCACCATTGCTATGTGTTTGCAGTGCAAGGAAGGCAGCTGAATCATATTATTAAATTCTCAGTACTTTATAAAACTGGCAGAGAATATAAACACATATTCAGTTTATTCTGAGTAAACACTCATACTAACATACTTGCTGAAAGTGCACTGACATATCGAAGAATATAGTATAAGAGACATGTTTCCTTTTGGACCTGCTTTGATATTTAAAGAATATGTGCAATATTGTGGTCATTAGCAATGGGATCACCTCTACACACATGAACTAGTTTTGGTTTACTAAAATGAACAGATCTAAATAGCTGCAGAATAAATATCTTGAACCCTGCTCTGAAGCCCCACATTCCCTAGAGCTGCTGGCAGTCCCCAGGGACAGGGCTTTGGTAAAACCCTCAGTTGTACAAAATGCCAGCACATAGGTCAGATGTCAAAGTTAAGTTCTAGACTAGTCCACATGGCTCTTTGACTCAGGAACTACAAGTATGTTTTACACCTCTTGAGGAAAAAGGATCTATATGTGTCAGTCATCAATTAAGCAAGATGACAATTTGGTGTTTCTGCTCATGTGCTATGTAATGTGGAATCTGTAACCACCCCATCTGCTGTGCCTGTGAAATTAATTTTTACTGCAGTTGCCTGATGAGAAATCTCGTTGCACTCAGATACATTAGTGCAGGCAGCAGGTGGGCAGAAGGAAAAGTGCAAAAAAGTTACATCCCCTAGGAAAGACAGTCTGTGATCACCCCATAGAGTCAAAAGTGAGCATCAGGGTATGCTATGCTTTGGATTAGATGAGGAATGAATTTTGAAGTGGATCTTTCTAATATACCAGCTTACCATGTTTGGTTCAGAGATGCCATACATGAACCAGAGGCCTGTCAAATGTCTACATGAGAGAATGTGTTCCACAAACATTCCTGCACTCTTCAAGTGTTGTAGGTATTTGATCAGCTGCACAAGCCACCTGAAAAGTGAAGACATTGTTTGTTCAGGGACAAGTGCACCCTTTGCTGCCCAAAACCAGCTGGACAGCCACACTCCAGAGAGTGGAGGTGACTGGAGTTACACTCAGTTCATGGCCAGTCACAAGTACTGCTCCCCAGGGCTCAGTGTTGGGGACAGCCCTGTTTAAAGTCTTTACCCATGATCTGGATGTGGAGATCAAATGCACCCTCTGTCAGTTTGTGGATGACAAAGTTGGGTGGGAATGTTGATCTGTTGGAAGGTAGGAAGGCTCTGCAGAGGGATCTGGGCAGGCTGGATTGATGGGCTGAAATCAAGATGATGAGGTTCAACAGAGGAAGTTCCAGGTCCTGCACTTTGGTCACAATAACCCCAAGCAGTGCTACAATCTGGGGGCAGAGTGGCTGGAAAGTGGCCCAGCAGAAAAGGACCTGGCGGTGCTGGTTGACAGTAGCTGAACATGAGCCAGCAGTCTGGCCAGGTGGCCAGAAAGGCCAGTGATATCCTAGCCTGTATTAAAAATGGTGTGGCCAGCATGACCAAGAAAGAGACTGTCACCCTGTATAGGGCACTGGTGAGGCCACCTCAGATTCTAGGTTGAGTTTTGGACCCCTCACAACAAGAGAGACATTGAAGTGCTGAAGTGTGTCCAGGGAAGGTCAACAAAGGTGGGGAACAGTCTGTTGCACAGGTCTGATGAGGAGCAGCTGAGGGAGTGGGGGATGTTCAGCCTGGAGAAAATGACAGCCAACGGGACACCTGATCACTCTTTACAACAACCTCAAAGGAGGCTGTAGCAAGTGAGGGTCAGCCACTTTCTTGCAAGTAAGCAAGCCTTAGGACAAGAGGAAACTTGAACTTAAACTTAAACTTAAACTTAAACTTAAACTTAAACACTGTGCCAGGGGATGCTTAAGTTGGGTATTATGAAAAGTTCTTTCATGAGAAGGGTTATTAAGCACTGGAACAGGCTGTCCAGAGAAGTGGTAGAATCACCAGCTCTGGAGGTATTTAAAAGACACGTGGATGTGATGCTTAGGGACATGGTTAAGTGCTGGGTTTGGCAGCGCCTGGTTAATGGTTGGACTTGATGATCCTAAAAGCCTTCCCTTACCTAAACAAGTCTATGACTGTGTGGCTATTGTCTCTAGCTAGCTGAGACACAGTCTCAAGCTGAGGGGTTTGGCAGACATGCAGTGCACGTGTGGTGGTGCAGAGCACATTCTCCCTTGGGCACTGCACCTGAGCTCTGGGCTGGCTTTGCAATTGCCTATGTAAGTGCTATGCCATACACCCAGAAGCACAGCACAGCTGGGTTTAAGCCTGAGTGTGTTTACATAAGCCACTGACAGCTTCCTGCTTGTAGTGTATTGGCATCTATTACAACTTTTATATGTTGGCAGCTGAGAGGCCACAAAATTTCAATGTGTGCTACAATTTACAAATTTTCTAGGGACTGCAGCAGCAGTACCATTTGAAACAGATCCTGAATGCAAATGATTTTTTTAGCAGGTAATGGCTTGTGAGAAATGCTTGTGTTTGATGAATTCCTTTAGTGCTGCTGTTTATTGTCCAAAGCCAAAGGTGAGAGCTGACATGGGTACCAAGCAATGCACCACCACTAACAAAAATTAACCCAAAAGTATTACAAGTGCCTCACACGCTCCTGCTTCTACTCAGTACATAAAATACAGCAAAGATGAAAGACCAACAACGCACTTCCAAAATCACAGAATTAGAGAACTAGTCAGGTTGGAAGGGACCACAGTGGGTCATGTGGGTTGTCCTAGAGCACATGGCACACAATTGTACCCAGATGATTCTTGAGTATTTCCAGTGGGGGAAATGCTACAATCTCTCTGGGCAATCTGTTCCAATGTGCAGCCACCTGCACAATAAAGAAGTTCTTGTTTGTAATCAGGCACAGCATCCTGAGCATCAGTTTCTGCCTGTTTCCTCTTACCCTATTGCTGGACACCACCAAGCAGAGCCTGGTCCATCCTCTTGCCACCGTCCCTTCAGATACTCTTAGGCATTGATTAGGTCCCATCTCAGTAATCTTTTCTCCAGGTGGAACAGGCATAGATCTCTCAGCCTTTCCTAATAAGAGAGATAGATGCTCCAATCCCTTTCTTGCCCTGTGCTTGGACCCGCTCCGGGAGCTCCACACTTCTCTTATCCTGAGGAGCCCAGAACTGGACAGAGCACTCCAGATACATCCTCACCAGGGCTGAGAAGGATCACCTCCCTCGATCTGCTGGCAACGCCCTTTCGAATGTAGCCCAGGGTACCACTGCCCTTTTCCACAAGGCTATATTGTTGGCTCAGTCCCTTGAGCTTTTACTGTTTTGGTTACTTCACCCACATGTGGGACCTTCCTGGGCACACAGCCTGGCCGAAGCCGAAGGCTGGGTGGTCGTGCCCCTCTCAGGTACTGCAGCTCCCGTCGGGCGAGGCTGACCCGGGGGAGGGCACACGGCTCCCCACCGCCCATCAGGAACGTGCCCCACCGATACCTCCGCACTTGTACCCACCCCAAACCCAGCCAGGCCGCCGGGCCCGTCCTGGCAGCCCTCGCACCCGGGCAGCGCCGGCACCGGAGCTCAGCCCCCGGGCTCCTGCCCGGATGGGTGACGGCTTCTTCAGGAAGGCACCTATCCCTGGCACGGGTGGCCGCTCCTCAGCATTGGAGGCCTTTCCCCACGATGGACGGCCGCTCCCCGGAGCCCCCCGCCCCGCCGCGGGAGGAGCCGCCCTTCCCCGGCGCAGGCGCC